>JANHGL010005671.1:5887-16407 GCA_024611195.1 Ceyx melanurus | reverse complement strand
CCCCGCCTCACCCCCTTCCCCCCCCCCAGCACCCCGCCTCACTCCCCTCCCCACCCCGCCTCGCCCCCGCCTCACCGGGTAACTTACGAAACGATCAGTGTCTTTCAACACAGTAGTGTCTTTCTATTGTCTTTACAAACAAATAAAAGCAGGGGCTTCCTTCTAGTCTGTTCCTGCGATTACAGTGGTTACAAACTTATGAGACAAGAAGTGTGTGTTCTTAAAATAATGATGTCTGCTGTGCACCAAAATACTCACTACTGATCATTACTTCCATTCATGCTGCCACAAAACAGCTTTGCAAAGACAGATGATGGTTAGTTTCGTAAGACTATTAACTGGATGCTTTCCTGAATATACAGCTTTGAACTCTGTTTGGTTTAGCTCAAAATGTAGAGAGCAGCTGAAGCAAAATTACTTTGGCTGCAATTATGAATGGTTAGTGGCATTCCAGCTCACCTTGCACAATTGGTGATGCTGTCACAGGTAAATAAATACAACTTTTAATGCAGATCCAGTGGGGCTTTAGAGGAGCTTCTATGGCATACGACCAAGAAATATGTGTACATGATCCAAAATGATTACTATGGAGACTGGAGGGAAGATATGCATTCCATTAGCTTTCTAGGTAAATCCTAACTCAGCTAAGCAACTTTGATCTATCTCAGCAGACAAATCCATCCTTGGGTAAGTTTGCCATCAAGGCAGAACTCCAGCACTCTATTTGCAGGTTGCTTTGGCAAGGTTGTTGGTAGTCACATTGCAGAACTGGATGCATCTATTATTTTTGTGCTGTAGCAGTGTTGTTGCTGTGGTAAAGGTTGCTGCTGCTTCTAGGATTTAATAAGGATGTGATTATATCAGCTAAAAAAAATATATTTCATCATTATTATTAATACTGAATTATAGCATTTGTATTATATGTATGATATCTGTATTCTTGATACTTTCTGTACTTCTCCAGACCTATCTCTTACTGTTTAGTGCTTAGTGTTGAAGAAAGGAACTCAGTACACCAGTAACTGCTGACAAAATCACTGCAAAAAAATTTGAAAAAAAATCTGCAAAAATCAGAGGATGATTCCTTAAAATTTAGGAAATTAAATGTCATGAGTTTAAACGGAACAACCACAATCCTTAAATGGCTTTACACACACAGGACAATCACCATCCTGGGGGAAAGCACAGACATCACTGGGTAGTTTGGAATCTCTGCTTCCTCTTACCAGACTTCTCCAAAAGATACTCTGGGTGAGCTTTCTTTACCTTGGAGAAAATTATAACAGCTGCAGATCTAAATCTTGTCTGTCCTTGGCATTGGTCCAGAACCTGAGGAAAGGAAGTTTTACAACTAGTAATGAATATCTGAAACAGTTCAAAGATTTAAGGCACTATCATACATCCAAAGAAGGTATATCTGTGTCCAGAGAGAGGCTGAGGAGTTAGATGTACATAGTTGACTTTTGTTTAGTGATGTTTTGTGATCTTTCATATAGAAATCATCTTCATGCATGAGCTGCATATGTGAAATAATTTTCTTTTTTATTTGCTCAATATGGAGATATGGAAGAAGACTTGCCACTTTCATTAAATAAGAAAATAAATTTTTATACACATCCTTTGCAATCTCTTGTTCTGATCCTGAAAAGGCGTTTTTCATAGAAAAACCTTGCAGCTGACTACATTTCTTCTTTTACTTTATTTACTGTGACAGTCATCCTGTAAAGTTACATTTCATGTACACATAACACTATTTTTGTAGGAGATAGCAACGACCAGGTAGATACTGAAGCAGACAACATTGAATGTAGAGAGAAAATGATGGATGGCATGTCCTGGCCAGTGTTACCTCTGAATGGAAATTTGTAATAGCTCTTCAGAATTTAATTTTAAGCCAGTGTTTCTCTTTAGTCATCAAATCAGACATATTTGAGAAAAATCTTCATCTGCTGTACTACTACTAATTACTTTTTCAGCTGGCAGGCAAAAGTTATACTGCTGACACCATTAAAACTCCAGTTAAAACTGATAGAATAAAAAAGATTAATTAGAGTTTGAACAAAACACTTTCAGATATGAGTAACAAAATCCATCATGACTGTTTTGCATCACACTTAAGATGTTTCCTGTAGACCTTCATTGTTGAGTCACAAAAATGCTCCAATTAAGCAGTGTGGCCCTCACAGGACCTAAAAGAGTTGGAAGCTTGGTTCATTGAGGACTTCATACTTGAACATAAGTGAACTTGAATTTACCTGTAGGAAATACAAGCAAAATCACTTTTTGTTGTGATAATTAACATGCAGCTATTTGAACTCATTATTAAAACTTAAAATATCAGATGGGAAACAAGTGCCTAATGGAGCTAAAGGTGCTGTGTGGAGTCAGTTGAAAACATTTGACATTTCCAAGTGACTAATGAAAAGGTCAAAATAATCTTTAGCACTGTGATGTGAATCCCATTTTTACCTAGCTGCTGACAGTCCAAGCTTTGGAGAACATGCTCATTGTTAATAAATACGAATTTTTTTTTTTCTTACACAGTCATTCTGGAATGAAAAAATTCAAACAGTGCATAAGGTGTAGTAAAAGAGCTTTACTTTTAGTCCAGAAATTCAGTAGTATAAAATAACCCAAATATAGCAGTGAGATCATGTAACTCTCACTACAGATGTTTACCAACACCACTGTCAGGGACAGTGACAGGTGTTGTCTCCCTAGCCTAAGCTGTGTAGGAAAGTCCAGAAAATTTCCTGAGTGGCAGCTTTTCCTTTTTTACCAGAAGAGGTATTTTATAGAGTCATTAAACAGTTAAGATAGTTTTTGTTCTACATTCAGTTTAATCCATATGTACACGCTGCATACACACAAGAAACTGGAAGGGACAAATGTTGTTGCTCAGCAACAAGAAACTGGCAAAAGCTCAAATACTCCACATTTTCAGCAGAAAATGGCTCTCTGAGCTCAGCAATCAATAGCATTTGATGCAAAGGCAATGCCCAGTTTATCACACTTGCCATCTCATAACACCTCAAGTGTATTTGTGGCTGACATACATAAAAACATACCTAAACTCCAGCTGTTAGAAATGTGTATTGGAAATTTAACCTTTTTCTTTTTTTCTTGAAAGCCAGTTACAACAATAGAGTTTGTTATTTGCAGGTATTCAGTGAATAATTTATGGAAACAAATGTCACTTTATAGGTTATTCAAGATATTAAATTTAACTATTCCTGAGCCACGTTGTTCACAATTCCATCATGAAAATCACAGAATCACAAAATGTTAGTGGTTGGAAAGGATCTCTGAAGATCACCAAGTCCAACCCCCCTGCCAGAGTGGGACAGAACTAGAGCAGATCACACACCCAGACAGGTCTTGAAAGTCTCCAGAGAGGAGACTCCACAACCTTTCTGGGGAGTCTATTTCAATGCTCTACAGCTCTTAAAGAAGTTCTTCTTCATGTTGAGATGGAACTCCCTGTGCTCCAGATTCCATCATTGCCCCTCCTCCTGTCACAATGCACAAGTGAAAAGAAGCTGTCCCTGCCTTCTTCACACCCAGCCCTTACACATTTACAGACAATCACATCCCCTCTCAGTCTTCTGACACCTCTGTCTCTCTTGAGCTGGGAAGCCCAGATCTGGATGCAATCCTCCAGGTGAGGTCTCACTGACTGGAGAGGGAGGCAAACTTCCCTTAATCTGCTGAACACACTCTTCTTAACTTGCTTAGTGCCTAAGCAACTCACAAGTTGCAGGCTTTTTCTACTAGTATCCATGTGAACAATAGCAGTAAATATCAGCAATGTCTTCACTTAAGAGTGCAAAATCAAAACAAAAGAATAAATAAAATTCAATAAAAGATTTAGGTACCTAAACCAGACATTATATTAAGTACTATAATACTGAAATTAAAAACAAACAAACAAAAACAAACCACACACACACACAAAACAACCAACCAACCAACAACAAAACACCACTTTGATGATAGATTTGCTGGAACACCTGAAATGCTTCTGCCATAGATTCAAAATCTATTCACTGAGAAGTGCAATCAGTCATAGGATTAGAGGGTAAAAATCTTTGATTACTTTTTGACATGGAAACACCCAAACCATCATGGTCCATCATGATCCTGCTGTCCATTCACTATGAAAAGAAGAATAAGATAATTGCTGCAGAATACACAGAAAGTTGGAGAGTGTTTTCAGCCTCTAAACAAGGAGTTTATTGACTGACACAGAATGTATCTTAGTGTTGATTTTAATTACTTCAGGTGGAAGAGGAGAATTAATGCCAGATATTAGCTATGTATTCAGTGCTCTAACCATTAATTCCCTCTATAGAAAGGGAACATGCTAGAAGTTGTAAAGGTGGGGTTTATCATGACTGCTATTTAACTACTACTAACTCTATTGCTTTGTAAGGCAGTGAAAACATGTAACACCAAATTTGTCTAAAGAAATTGTTGAAAGATGTGTCACTGCCAATGCCAGAAAGCCAGTGCTTATGCATGGACTTCTATTCCTTCTTTCTTTTAAGTAATAGTTTGTAGAATATCTGTAAAGAATCAGTTCCTCTTCAACAAAACTCTATATTGTTCCATCCTTTGCTCTGAAGTATTTGCAAATAATTGTGTTTAAGGAACATTAACAGCTCCAAGAGTTATAGGAAAACTATGGGAGGCATCATCAGCTCCTTTCATTCAATTTTTCATAACTTTAGTTTCCATGACAACAAAAGAGGCAATTCCACAAATCCAGCAGCTCATTATTTGAGACTGTTTCCTGTTTTCCCCAGAGAAGAGAGACACTATTTGTTTAAAAGTCTCCTGTAGAAATTAATTCGATGGATGCAATCTGAAGCAAAAAATAATTGAAGTGAAGCCTCTATTTGGAAACAGGATATATTTTGTGAAGAACACTTACTGAGCCTTATAGTGGTTTTTTTCTCCACTCCCAACTCGCTGACTTATGTTACTAATAATTCTTCTATTGGTTTTCTGTGACAAAATCTGACATAATTTGAACTCTCACTAAGAAATAAATACTTGTAAGGTCAAGAAGAAATTGTTTTCTATTTTATTGCCTAAAACACAGCATCTAAAAGAATTCTGCAGTTCCCCAGTCAGTAACTGAAAGTAATGTCGATCTCAGTCACGCGTGAACTGCCATTATGTTATGGAATAAAACCTTTTAAAAGTGCCTCATCTCAAGTTCTGCTAAGAATTGGTTTTGAGTTCTTTACCCTTATATGTTACATGTGAAAAATCCACATAAAGGAAAGCAATTGTCTAAAGAAGGCCCAAATCAGATTTGCTATAAAAATACGGACAGTAAAACAAGGTTTCTTTGTCAGTGACTTGGTTCTATCACTGGAAAAATATCCTCTGAGGAAGGTCATCATTGCAATGAAGGATATGGAATGGCTTATGTATTTGTCAATATTTCTCTAAATGTTCCACATACAGGCAAGGCAGGAGAAAATATAAACCATCGTGAACATTTGAATCATGAAATACAAGCAGAAAATCTTTTTTAAATAAGCATTTCTTGCTATTATCACCATTCATAATACACAAATAGCCAGCTTCAGGATTTGGTTCCAAACAAATTCTTCCATGGTTTTTAAAAGGTCACACTAGCAGTGATCCTGATGGAATCAGATCTTGTAGGAAATTGACATTTTTCACAGTCTTCAGATATCATTACTGAACAATCCCTTTTTGGCATGAAGATAGCCTTATTATGACAACTTCTTTAGAAATGCTGAAAGCCTGACACCGTTGTTGAGCAATAAATGGACTGCTTGCAATGTTGCTTGCATTCTCTAGTTTAGAATAAAACAGGATTAGTTGCACAGGCCTGTTAAATCTGAATTAAATCTGAATTAAGAGAGGAAGTGTTAAGTATCCTATCATCAGAGCAAGGGAACACATTTTTGATTTGTTATCAACACAACAAATGACAGAACCAACTCTTTCCAACCAGAAAAAAAACAAAACAAAGCAAAAACTACCACACACAACCACAACAACAACAAAAACCCCCCTAATGATCAGGTTTATTCAGACTATACATTTGTTAACAGTGCTTGGAAATTTACATTTTGTTTTTTTTCTCAATAACATGTTTGGGATGTGCAAAGGAAGTCTGGAACCGTATGATTTCTGCTGAAACTGCACTTTATTGATTCTGTGAAGGATACAAGAATGCTTCATCCATCTGCCTCAAAAGTGAAGTGAGAACATCAAAACTAGGAGCTGTTGGAATTTACTTTCTGAAATGCTCCAAAATGCCCTCTATGTACTGTATGTAAGCAGAAAGTTCTACAAGATGTATTCCTGTACTGGTATTACACCCCCAAACAGATTTACTTTTCAAAGACATAGCCCTGGGTGCACAACTGAGGTGAAACACTTGTTCCTTGACACCAGAGGGAAGGTGACTTGTGCTTGTCACAGGATGTACTTCTCCCTGTGTTTCCAAACAGAGGAAGAAGTCTCTAGCTGTAGCCATTGGAAAAGAGGGGATGTAATGAGAAATCAGTGGTTCAACATGACAGCATTTTTCTTTGAGGTGATAAAAACCTGTGTGTTCGCTATCACAGAGACAGGAGTGTCCTGAGGCACTGTATTGGTCTTACCATCCTCAGACACTAGCAAAAAGAAAATCTTTTCATCTAGAGATCTATCTAGATGGTTTTAAAGCTTGAAAATTACTGGCACTTCAACTTAAGGGCTATGGTCCACAAGATCTATCAGGTCTTCTGATCAGATCTTTGAATTCTATCACGTCAATAAATAAGATTGAAGGGGGGGGGGGGAAGGTTGACAAAAGAAACAGGAGAGAAAATCTGGCATGCTGCAAATACAAGGTGAAAATCTTACTGACTTCAGTAGATCACATTTCTAAAGACAAAAGGACAACCCTGTAGCCTAAAGTAAAGGGGGCAGGTCCCAACTTCTTGGTGGTGTGAATGGGCTGGCAGGAGTAGGTGAGGGATAGCCTGAGAATTCAGGCCTAGCAGCTTTCATGGGGAGCCAATCCTGAGGCATTAGCCATTGTTAGGGCCATTCTTTCCAAGGGAAAAAAATGCCAATTTTTCCCGAACAACTTCTCCTGTAGCCTAGAGTAAAGGGGGCAGGACCTAACTTTGTTGGGGGGGTGAATGTGCAGGGCCATCTGGTGTCACTTCTCTGGTCATCGATCCTCCACCCCCTATGGCTCCCCCAGGGCAGACAAGCCCCACAGACAGGGGCCAGCGTGGCCTCTATGGTGTCTCCGACTCACCCCCTCACCCCTGTGCTTCAGGGGCTTGGCTTTTTTTTATTTCAAATTCTTGAAATGAAAGTCCCGGGGGTTGGGAGACACGGTGGGGCAGCTGCGCCGCCTGCAGGGCCGAAAGGACAAGAAAGAATTGGAAAAGGGGGAGTGTGGGCAGTGCGAGGAGGAGGAATAAAAAGGAGGAGGAGGAGGAAACATAGCAGGGGAGTCGGGCCACGTAGCCACAGGATTGAGCCCAAAAGCGTGGCTAGCGAGGGGAAGACAAGTAGGAAAAGGGCTACAAGCTCCCTTAAGGATGACCTGTTGAAAATGAGGGGCGGAGAACTGTTAAAGTTCCCTTTTCTATTACGGACCTAAGCACTGGGAAGGTTGCTGTAGGAAATTCTAAGGAGGGTCCCGTTTGGGCAGCAAATGAACCAGGATGGTGACAAGATCCAGAGGGGGATGTCTTTACAAATGATGAATGTACAGTGGAACCAGGAGATAACCTGGCTAGCCTGTGGGGCGATATATCCTCAAAATCCAATGAGTACTGGGAATGTCAGTGAGGGCTGCCTGAAACCAGTTAAGATCCTCACAGTTAAAGCATTTCTACATTTTTGAACTTTAAGAGAAAGCACAGAGGCTTAATAGACTTCTACATATTAACTTACCCGCTAGGGGAGGCAATAAAGTTAAGGAGACATACGATGCAGGATGGAGGGGGATGCCCGTGTTAAATCCCAGTAAAAAGGTAATTTGTGGGGTCGCCAGAAAGGGAACTGCACTAGGAGATTACTGGAGCACTAACTCACCAAAATAACTCACTGGGGCTTCTGCCAATGCTTCCAGGACAATGCTTGGAAGACAGATCCCTGCATCCCGCTCATCAGTGCCTTTTCTTTGCCCTTGGAGCACCGGTGCCAGTTTCCCAGCAGGGTTATGGAGCAGCCGTGCAAGACTGGCTGAAAAAGCACAAGGCTTTTGTTCTGAACAGCTCGGTTATCCCCGAGCAGGATGGACAATACCAAGCGGTCTTCTCTCCCAATCCCCCGGCTCTCTCTTTCCAGCTCCCCTCCTCGGAAACCCCCCCGCCAGCGCAGGGGATTGCCGGGAAGAGGAGCCGGCAGAACGGAAGCCCCGGCCCAGGGACTACACCTCCCAGCATGGCCCGGAACACACAGGGCACCGGCAGTCTGTACCAAACGGAGACACCCCCCTCTACCCCTCTGGGATGGTGCAAGGGGGATAGCTCCTCCTTGCTTGCACACCACATCTCACACTAGTCAGTTGTTTATAACACAAAACATGCATGTTCGTAGTCATAGGCTGGATTAGTATAATTAATTCCAGGAATAGGCGTGATTATTATAATTATTTCTAAGAACTCATTATCAGAGGTTTCCTCCCATTGGCTCCTGCGCATTGCCATCTGGTGGTCGTGGGCTGGAGTCTTCTGGACAAAGCCCCACAGTCTTCCTCGCAGAGAATCTCCACCTTTGGCTCAGAATGCAAAGTTGTGCTGAGTCGGCGACCACAGAACCGGTGCAGTCTGGCTTATCTCAGCAGGCTCCCCTCTATCTCTTTTTGACTCCGTTAGTTCCCATTATCTCCAAGGACCAAGACTACAAGACGAGCTACAGCTGCTGAAGCTGCAAAGTTGAAAGAATCAGTGAATGAGATGCGTGGAGACAGGGAGATTCAGTGAGAGAATTCAGGGCTAGCTCCTTTCCTGACAGAGACAGAACGAGACGTTAGGGAGAGACTGAAAAGGCTTCCCCAGTGGAAAGAAAGGCACTAGCTGCATATTCCTTCTGCAGTGGATGTAATGCAAGGGCAGATTCAGCAAGGGGAAGGAAAGCAGCAGCTCTGTTGTAGGAGGGTGCCAACCTCTAAGGGGTTTCCTGCAGTCAGGAGGAGCAGGTGGATGATGCTGTGTTATCTTCACACTTCTGGCATTCTCCTCATTCCCTTGGCAGGCTGGCAGATCTCCAAAGGGCTGCTTGCAATGATGCTGGACTTTCCTGAGCACGCAGAACTCCTAGTGGCTCTCAAACACACCCTTTTCACTTCTGGGGGCATCTTCCTGTAACTGGTTATCAAGCACAGCTGTGAGCATCTGCTGCACAACTCCCACTTTGTATTGTTCACATTTCCCTTCACATACATCCAGTCAAAACCTGGTTTTAGAATGAAAACCTAGATTTCAAAGTATCCATGTGTCAGGCAGCATAGTCAACAACAAACATCAAGACAGAGGAGGGAGCCTTGTGAACACAAGGAAATAATTCTACTACAAAATATTAAACGTGACTCACATCCAAGAGGTTCTTAGACCTGTCAAGCTCAGTATGGTGAGAAGCAGGCATGATCTAAAAATGGCCTCAGGGCAAGTTTTCTGAGAGCTCTAACAATAACTTTATGCAGAAAATTCTCTGAAAAATCCATTATTCAAAGATCAAATAAAAGTCAGAGTTCCTTATGTCAAGAAGTTGAAATCTTACTACTTGGGGGCTGCAAATTGCTTTATAGATACAAAACCAGCTGGTCTTCTACATCGCTTAACTTGGCAAGGCTTAAATGAAAAACATTCTGGAAAACCTCTTAAAAGTGAACAAAATCACAAAAGTATCTCAAGTTCATCGTCTGGTGACTGCACTTTGTTTAACCTTGATTTCTTTCTGTTTCTTTTTTTTTTTTTTTTTTTCCTTCTACTAGCTATTTGCAAAGGTTTCTGGTCAAGGAATGTAACAAGGGAACAACATTTCTGGGAAATGAGTTAATAAAATGCTATGTATTAGGCCCAGTTGTGGGCTGCAAAGATGCAGGTCTGAGATTGACCATCATTTACAGCAATGTATCCCAAGCGTGGTGAATGGCAGAAATAAAGCAGAGAGCTGCACAGGTACTGCGACCAATTTGGTGAGGATGCTGAGCTGAGTGGCCTTTCACAATAACTTTAAATGTTCTTACCTTCAAAATCACACCCCCCCTTTTTTTTTTCCTTTGTGATTAAGCAAAGAAAAATAGGTATTAGGCAGGAGTGCTAAGACACTTTTCTTTGCCATCCATTTGTCCTGTTGGAATAACAACACAGGGTATTAAGTGACCAGTTTGGATCTTTCTGGAGTGGCATTGCCGCGTTTGAACACTAGAGGGCAGCAATGGTTTAGTAAATTGAATTTATAATAAATACTTAATATATAATAATATATAATATTATATTATATATTATAATATAGTGGTAGAG
>JANHGL010005670.1:66705-86747 GCA_024611195.1 Ceyx melanurus | reverse complement strand
AGGAAGGAAGGAAGGAAGGAAGGAAGGAAGGAAGGAAGGAAGGAAGGAAGGAAGGAAGGAAGGAAGGAAGGAAAGGGTAGGGATGACATTGAGAGTTATGCTGTTTGTCTTCCCAAGTCACAGTTAGGTGTGATGGAGCTGAGCCCAGCTTTCCTGGAGATGGCTGAACTTGCCTGCCACGGAAAGCAGTGAATGAATTCCACATTTTGCTTTGCTTGGACATGTGGCTTTTGCTTTACCTATTAATCTGTCTTTATCTTAGCCCACAAGTTTTCTCTCTACCCTTCTGATTTTCTCCACAGCACCTGCCTATTTCAAGAGTATTCACCAGTAGGACCACTGTAGTCCTATGTATTGACTGCAACTAAAGACAGCTAAACTTTCCAAATACACCAAAGCCTGCAACTTATTTAGCCTGAATCTAGTTTTATACTGGTAATTCAAGACAATGGGTTTCATTGTGACAGATAAAAGATGAAGTATTTTTGAAGGACTCACCATTACTGAGTAACAAGCAGAGGCTTTGCTACCAAGTCTAGCACTGGTCTCTGTAGATACAAGAAGAGAGGTCACTTGTGCTCAGTCACCTCAAGAGGCCTATGAGGAAAGGCAGCACATGGAGCTAATCCAGAAAACTGAGCATCCACCCAAATATGTGCTGACTGTAAGGTCTAAAGCTGTAAAAAGCATCCCAAAATCTAACCTCTGCCAGTGAGGAAATTTATTTCCAGCTGTAACAATGGATTCATTATAGTAATTTGCTTCATCAAATGCCATGCAGCAGGTGGAAAAAGGTCAGGGCTCAGAGGAAAAGCTCTCAGTAAATAACAAGTATTTTTAAATGAAAAAATCCACAGTGAGTTGGTTTTTTTCTCCTCCCTTCCCCAATCCTGTTTGTCATGATTTGGGTTCACAGGTTGTCTCCCCAAAAAAAAAAAGACTTGAAAAAACCTTTCACCATGTTCTCTTCTCAAATCACAGTGATTTTCCTCAGTATAATGCCAGGGTTTTTTTTAATTTCTTGCTAAATAAAAAGCATTTCAAAACTGGAGCACAGCTTGCTTTATTTCTACATAACTGAGAAGTTGAGATTTATTTGATGTGATCTCCAAGTGAAGTGTAGAGGGAAAACAGGATACTGTATCTGGCAGCAAATATGTGGCAATCAAGCAAAGTAAACTTTTGATATATCTGTAATCTCTTTGTTGGCTTATCCCTGATTCAATTTAAGGCTCTGGAAAAAGCCACCAAACCTCTTCATGTGAAGTGTGAGATGGAACTTATTAGTCACAGCAATTTGCTTCTCATGGGACGCCAGCAGTCAGAGAGCATGGTGTGCAAAAACAAATCTAGAGGTGCAAGTCCTGAGTATCTTTGTCCTCCTTAGAGTTACCAGTGAGAAGAGAGTTCCAGGTAGCTTAGCAGACAGAAGTTAGGCATATGAAGGAAAAACTGAGGAAAAAATTTACTTACAGACTTCTTTGATTTGGCTTTCAACAAACTTTTTGGCTTTTGTTTTCTTCAGCCCTTAGTACACAATCAAATGCATTTGCCTTAACTGAATGAAATCAGAAGGATGGGAAGGGTGGTTGCAGATAGTTAAGGGGATGTAATTCTAAAGGAGTAGAGCTAGAACACCAGAGATATTTCCAGTTTCCCCTCCAGGCATCATTTTCTTGCACTGTTTTCTTATTCATCTATGCCTATTTGTTCTTTCAAAGACCACATGTCCATCATACGTTCTTCCTACCTCATTCTAGACAGGTAAAGACTGCCTTATAGCAGTCTATATATAGTCTATATATATATACTGGCAGGCAGTATATATACATGGGCAACAGGTACTTCAGATACTTACACATTCCATTAGTCTTTGGTGGAGGTGACATGAGGGTAGGATATGTCAGACACCTAAAAACACTACCAAGGCACATGAAGCTTGAAAGCAGCAGCAGGATGAACCAGGACTTCCCATCTTACCCACATCCTCTGAGTCTCACCTAAATCCCGCATGAAGTGCCCATGCAGACTGGCTGCAGAGCACCTCAGTCACGACACATTAGTTTGGACCTGCCATGACTGTTTAAGACAGGAGAAGTGAATGGGACCCTGACTGTGTAGGGGCACTTGGGTTCCACTCTGCTGGTTTTCTTGGGGACAGAGGAGTCAGTAATTTGTGAGTAAAAGCAAGGGGTAGTGATAGGGTGAGAGCAAGCAAGAGGAAGGAACCCACAGTGGGGAATATCAAACTGAGTGCAAGGGAGCTGTGCAGCAACAGCTGAAACAGAAGACAAGACAAACAGAGCACAAGCTCTTTCCCACCATCAGGAGAGCTCAAGGGAGCCATGGCCACCAGCTCACACCTCAGCAGGGGCCACTTAGAGTCCAGCCCCCCTTGCAGCCTCCTTGTGTCTCCCCTCAGCCAGCTGCTCCCCTTGTCCTGCCCGGGGGGTGACCCTCCCCTCACAGCTGTGGTGCTGGAATGTTCAGCATACAGCCAGCTGTCAACAGACAACAGCCAGCCACCAGTCCCAGCCCACCACAGCACCTCTCCAGCATAGCTTTCCAACCTTCCTCTGCCTCTTTCCCAGAGCAGGGTCTAGTGCCAGCAGGGCAAGCAGCAGCCTCTACCAACAAGCTCGGGCACTTTCTGCAGCCCTCTGGGGAGCAACCCACACATCATTGCCCTGGGACAGGGCAGAATGGCCTCTGCTGCAGGATAGGAGAGTCAAGGCAGGGTTTAGCAGAATGTTAAGTGGTGGTTTTGTAACAGAAACTTGAGAGCACATGAAAACAGCTCTGTTTGCTTCACTGCCCAACTCAGTGCAGTGCTCTGCCAGCTCTGGTGTCTGGTAAACTGCTAGCAACACTGCCCAGCCCAGACTGACAAAAACAACCGAGGACAGAGTCATGTTTTGTTTTTTTTATAACTGCTTTATGTCTCAAATAAAACCAGGGTGAAATACCTGGCAGTTCAGGGTGTCCTTTGTAGAGCAAAGTAAGGTAAAATTGATAACCACGAGGGTGAGTTATGCTGGCTTAGCAAGAAGCTGGTTCCATACCCACCAGTGAGCCCTTCAACGTGAGCCTATTTCTCAGGGTGGGCTGTGGGGTTATACTCACATTCTTGCCCAGTACCTCCTCCTCCAATGCATACAACTCCCTACCTCAAGAGGCATCCATCTTACTGCGCAGTAACACATTTTAGGTGGAAAAAAAGGCCAAACCAAACTTTATGGATATTTTGTTTCCCACACTTCAAAGATATTTAGTGAAAAATCAAAACCTTGCAAGGTTTAATCTGGGTTTGTTGATCAACTGTTTAACTTTCTCCCTTTTATCCTTTTTTCTTTAAAGTACAGACAAGTATTTTTTAAAACAGGTCACATAGTTGGAAAATAAAGAGGCAATGAGAAATTTTGAGTTAAATGGAAAAAATATTTTTGGCAAATTTTGAGGAAAACACTTTGAAAGGTTAACCACTCTTTAAAGTTAATTCCTCTAGCTAATTTTAATAATTCTTTTCCTGACTTACAAGACAAGCTGCAGAAACAGATGGACTGAGGATTATACTTGACTGTAACTAGTATTCCTTTGTAAATTCTTAACCCTCTGTTCCATTCCTCCTTCTCCTTTCTTTTCCTCAGTTAAAATAGTGCTGAAGAGGATGCCAGGCTAAATTCAGGACTCTGTTGAGAAAGTCACCACAGCCTATGCAAGAAATTGTATGGTTCACAATCAGCAGCTCTCTTCTTAGCATAAATAAGAAGAACCAGATCACAGCTAGGAGAGAGAGATACAGTAGATATGCTAGTCCTCCCAGACTCCAGAGTAGTCCATGTAGATATGTAACCTGCAGTTCATATGTAGATATTTAACCTTACATTCAGCAGCAGCCCCTTGGCTACCCTTGGCTATGAGTGCCATATAAACTATGACATACTTAAATTGATGATAAAAGAATCATAGTGGGACAAATCCTCTCTATCTTTTATTCCCCTCTACAAGGCTTTCAGTTCCTTCTTTGCATTTTTTCTAGAGGCACAGCAGAATGGCAGCCTTAGCATTGCTATCTTCCAAAGCAATGATACTCAGTAAGCTCTATCCTCCTTACTATCCCAAGAAATAACAAATAAATGCTATGATGGGCTGGAGCAAGCTCGCTCCAGACATCTTTGTTTAAGAAGGAAACAGGCTGGGTTCCCTTGTATGACTTTCTCTGTCCCCTGGTTGTCTCTCCCCATTTTTGTTCTTCCTGACAGAAAAAAATCACTGACCCGTCTGTCAGTGGCATCTCTGCTTCAGTGAGCTGCTTTACTCATTTGTTCACAGAGGGCTGAATAATGGACCAGTGCCAAAGTCCTAATCAAGAGAAAAGCTACTAGTAGTTACAGCTCCTCAGCACTATACATGCTTCTAACTGGGACTGATTAAGACTGTTGCTTGGAACAGGGGAATTGTGTCGGAGGTGCCACATCCCATAAATTACTTTAAACTGAGGTAATCTATGTGCCAACATACAGCAATATACCTGCTAACTCAACAAATGTGGTGAGCAAAAGCCTGGGAGAAGCAAGACCATCAACATTTTCAGAAATTTAATCCAACTAAGATAGAGATTCATAACTAAGGGGCCCTTACAGAAGTCCCAGTTTCTACATGGTTTAGTAAAATGCTAAAATCATTGCATTTTATTTATTTTTAAGGGGGAAATTAAAATCTGAGGAAAAAAGTGGTGCCCAGACTCCCTTCAGGCAGACAGGAAGAACGGTCTGCTTCTCCAAGTATGGCATTTGCCATTAGGGACTCCTGAGGACTCCTGAGACATCCACCTCCTCTGAAATCTCTGTGGCACTCACTCTATAGAAGTCAGTTAATTCTAGTCCAGACAGTGAACTTTGAATGCTGCTGAGCAGATTAGTCATACAAGTGTGTTCCTTTCTGTGGGACTACTCATGTGAGTAAGTTTCAATGGGGAGTGGAGGAGCAAATCTGGCCCTCTGTATGGAGTCACACAGAGGGAGAAAAAGCTACCACAAATTTTAATTGGTCTGGCCTCCTTGGTGGAAAAATTATCTACAGTGATGCTAGAAGAAATAGTAAGAAAAATAAAAGGCCTTCCTGGTGTGGAAAAAATGTTAATCGGAACAGTAGTCCCTTAAGCATCAGAAGCTTTATGGACTGTTTGAAATACAATCAAACTGGACTAAGGAACTGTGAATGCAGGAAATCAAATAGACCCTTCAGACCAGGGACACTGAGTAAATGAGTCAGTAAGGCTCTTCTTCTGGCTGTAGCACCCACCACATCTTACAGCTAGTGACTAAGATAGCTGAGAGAAGAGCATGCATGCTGGCAGTGCAACCAGAGAAATGAACCCAACCAAAAGTCACTTAAAAATGTACTTTATAACAAGAACTGGAGTGTTGTTTTGGAGCCTTTTGGAACCTCAATTGGAACTCGACCCTCCCAAAATTTACTTTAGTTAATTAGCAAGTGGAGGTAATATTTTCTGTGTGCCTGAAGCTCTCTTCCACTGGATCTTTTCCAGCAACTGACTGTTGTGAGTTGGTTCCTAGTTACCAACATGGTTAGCAAACCATTCGTGGCCTGAACTGAAACTGAGCAGGAACAATTTCACTTCCAAATAAACCTGAACTGGAATGGAAGTAAAAGCCAACTTGCTAACCCCCTGATGTGACACATCCTTGCTGCCACTGCAGTTACCTAATCACATGGATTTACCTGAGGGAAAGTCTGGTGTGAATAATCTTTCTTTAGAAAACCAAGTTTTATTCACATTGCTTTTTTCTTACTGTCAGTAGATTATCTGTGTCTTCACTACTTACTTGCCTTTCTCCCACAGGATCCCAAAACACTAATTAAACTTCCCAAGTCCAGGGTGATACTGTTTTCTTCTTCTGCAAGGAAACTAAGATGCCATACAGAGAATCCAAGCCAAAGCTGGAAGCAGGATGTGGGAATACTAGTGCTAATCCAGTTCCCCACCTGACTCTACCTCTGCAGTTCAGTAAGGTGCTGGTGCTCTAGATACTTGCAAAAAAACTGCTTTGCTCTATAAGGAGCACAACAAGGAGGTTTTGAGCAATTCACCCTCTTGAGAATGGAGTACATCTCCCTCAGCTTAAGTAAGATTACCTTGCCTAAGTATGGTTCATTTTTTTTTCCTTAGTTTTGTTACTTTGTTTCCCCCAAATTAGGAATATTAAGTAGATTTTCTGGATTGTGATTTATGGTAGTCTAGACCTGAGCTGGGCTGCAAAAATGTATTTAGACAGGAAAGTGTATAACTAAAACACTGCATGGCTCATCATCCCAGTGGGAATTATAGTTTGCATGAGACTTTGATATCGTGTGGTATTACCAGTCCTTGATTATGACACTTGGATGACTCAGAAGCAGAACATTTTCAAAAAACCTTCTTAATCTCATATAGAGACTGGGAAAGGAGCATCTGAAGGTGAATCCAGTGACTGAACACATTGCCTTGTTCTACAGACAACAAAGCTTACCTCTCACTTGGAATTTACTGAAGTTGCAGTACACTGGAGGAGATGTATCATAGTTTATTAATTCTTTCCATACCAGAAAGGCCTCATTCTGAGCAGAGCTTAGTCCACTTTCCATCTGGAAATACCTTTCAGAAGCCCATGACCTGAGACGGTGGTTGTTCTCATTTTGGGGGAATAAAAGAAAACCTCCATAAATTCCAAGGACTTAGTGTCACTGATCGTATTACATTATGCAGAATCAAGGGCCTTAATCACCATTTACACTAAAGCCTTTAGTACTGCTCAAGGCAGAAAATGATACTGTCTCCTGCTCTCATATTCCTGCACTCTTACATTCTCAAGAGCTTTAAAATGCCTTAGTTAAGAAAGATGAGGATTGAAGTTTTGACAAGTATGTGCATGAAGCATGGCAGAAAAGTCCACAGCCCAGGTGTTGCACTGTCCAAATACCAAAACCAGTTCAGAACCAGCTTAGCATGGAAATCCACTTGGGTTAATTGACCTCACAGACAAGATGAGACTCCTTCATACAAAGGACTGAGGTTACTTACAGCTAGCTCACATTTCTCTCCAACATAATGCCCTTAAGACATGCTTGTACATTATATGGCAGAAATTATATTGCATTATCCAGTCCAAACTCAGGTAGGCCATGAGGGAGCTAAGACACTGTAGATCCTAAGTCATAGAAAGTTCACACAGTCATACAGCAAACTCAGATACATGACATGTAATTAAGAAGTTACAGGAAACTGAGATCTGTAACTGGAAAGGCAGCTGCTGGACAGACTGAAGACCAGGCCTGTGCTTCCCACTCAGAAGTGTTAGGCCTGCTTGGAATTTGTAAAGGAAAACGAGTTAAAGTAGAGGGGAAACAATTTTATATTTTGTGCAGCACTGGGTTGCGCTGCCAGTGAAAGAAAAAACAGTCCCAAGTTCATAAGCACTTCACTGATCCTTTGCTTTGTTTTCCCTTACCTCACCCTAACACCTTTCAAGCTACCTTATTAACATAACCCACTCGATGCACTACACAGACGTTTAGTATTTGCAGCAGTTTTAGGGAGGAGTGACAGTCACACAATGCCATCTGCAGCTGATTTACATTTATTTATCCAACAGTGTTTTCAAGTCTCTTGCCCAAAAACCAAACAGCCACCCTCTCAGGGAATGCAGTGTCAAAAGAATGCACACATGCAAGGCTGGCTGAAATTTTAATTGCAGAAAGGTCAGGAGGTTCAGAATGAAGGTTCCCAGAGCAGCTCTAACCCCTTTCCCCTGTGTGTATCCCCTTGTTACAATAGGGTCTTTCATTACATAATCAGGCAGAATGGGCAATTCAGCCTGCTGTTCAACATGTAAAACCATCTCATAGGCAGCAAAGGGTTTCCACTCCTTTTCTGTCAGCTTAAAAGAACTTCTCTGCCATGTCTTTGGATCCTTAGGAGTGCTAATCATGTTCTGAAAAACCCTACAGAACTGGTTACAAAGGAGCCTGCTGTCTAAGGAAGGACATAAATTCAACAGGGTGCTAAGTAAATTGGCATCTTGAAGGAGACTGCTGGGCTCACTGATTAGTGTGCTCACTTCAGTTTAAGTACATCTTTAAACAGTGCCCAGGTGAGTTATGGTGCCCAGATCATGGAGGAGGAGATCGATTCCAAGTTCTGTTAATTGCTGCTATGTTACACACCAGTCAATAAAGTAGGTTGCAGTGAATCACTTTACATTCTAACAAAAAAGCCTAAACAACTGTTTTAACTTTACTGCTGTCTCCAGTAATTCTGGATCAGCTGCCAGACCTGATGCTATGTAGGAAGCTCTCAGAAAAGATGTGAATCATTTTATGTGGGCATCCAACCAAAGCGAGCCTCTGACGACATCTTCAGTTGTCTGATTCCTTCATCTGGAATGCATGGAATGCAGAGGATGCTTAGATGAAGCCCTGGATATGAAAAACATGCTACATTTTTTCCCTGTGGTCTACATAGGTGCTCATTTGGGAAAGAAAAAAAGTGAAGAGATTGACCAGCTTAAAATACTCATAAAAGGCCAGAAAAATAAAACCAAACAAAAACACACCAAAAATTATACTCTCCATATCAGTAAGTCTTTGTAGATGGTGATAATGCATAAAAGTAAAGTGTGAAATGTCTTAATTTCCTACTACAGCTATCAGCTCTATTGTAGCAAAGACTGCAAGCTGCAACTAACCTGTCTTAACCTCCTAAAGTCTCTATACAAAGACAGGAGAGTCCTCTTTAGTGGACATTAATTACATTAATAAGACAAGTGTTAAAAGTTTTATAGGTGGGAAAGCAAGTTATGTGGAGGGTTAAGTAACATGAATAGATAGATAAGATACCTCATCCAAACCTGTGTAAGCCACCAATTTTGATAAAAGCAAATCTCTACTGATGCTGAGTGGAATTTACAGTTTAGATCCAGACTCAGATGTTGAAGTTTCTCTTCTACTGACAAATGTAACAGTGCTTTGATCTAGCACAAAGCAATGCAACAGACATGAAAGTCAGATAGGATGTAATTACAAACACCCCCACTTCCTCTCCAACTCTGGTGAATTCAGATACTGGTTTTACTTCCCCTTGTTTCCCATTTCTGAACGTGAAAATTTCTTATCCTCAAAGACATTTCTACACAGATGGAAATAAGATATGCTGAGTCAGGAGCAGAGTTAGTCTCCTAGGGAATGATCTGCTAATTGTACAATATGCTATAGCTCAAGCACTAAAGCAAGATTAACTTCTAATAACTGCTGATTTAAAAGGGGAACAGGACCAGACCTTAAATTACACACAAGTTAGGCATGGCAATGTCTGTGATTGTTGACTAGAAGATAGTTAAGTGTTGCACAACCTGCTCATTTCCTAAGATATAAAAAAGAGTACTTATTACACCATAATGAGAAATAATGCATTGAACATTATAGAAACATTATGTGAATCAATGGCACACACTTGTCTGTAATACTCTATTCACCTCCAAAAGAGCCACAGAGAATGTTCCAGAGTTAAGTAACAAATGTAACTAGGGGCAGAAGGTTTCCATATGGAGGGAGACGGAGGCTATTGAGGTCAGAATGAAGATGCTGAAGAAAAATCAGGAAATGATCCAAAACCATTGCACCACTGCTAATATTGGATCACTGACACAAAGGCTGTGTAGATCTGTAACATTGTCTCTGTGTACCATGGACCTGATCCTATTGATGTCACATATGTGCAGTGATTTTGAGGAATGTTATAGTGGGGGGGAAATTTGGCCCAAATTAACATCAAACTGAAAAGGTCAATAGTATTCTGAAGAGGTAAAGTCTAATTCACATCTGGGAGAGGAGAAAAGAAGAACCTAGGCAGACACTGAGACAGTCACTGAGGCCAGGAATTCAGTGGCATGCAGGAGGGGATCGAAATTTCACAGGGGAAAAAACCCACACAGGGCAGAGGGTGTAACTGACAGAAAATACTTATGAGTATATGGTGCTGGGCAGTTCGTCACCAGTGAAGGGAAAGGTGGAGGGACATAATTTCAATCAATATCCAGTTATTTAGTATTTGCTACTGAGACTGTATCAGCCTTCCTGAAGCAATTTATAAAGGTTATGTATGGATACAGCTTAAAGAAGACCAAATGAAAAAAAAAGAGATGAGAGAAATGAGTGGACAACCTATGATTTCACAGGTTGCTTTTCAAGAATAAAGATAAGCTAAAGTTTAAGACATTATGATAACTGTTGAAAGCAGGTAAATTAAAAATCTGTTCTAAGTAACACTTGGTGTATAAGTATTGTTTTGTTGTTTTCTACTTGTTGCTTTCTCTTGTGGTACAGGTATGACGGAATGGGAAATAAAACTATCCAGTGAAACTTGCATCTTGACACACTTCTCAGTAAATGTTTTACCAATAAACTGAAAAGGAAGAGTCATTGCAAGATGCATTTTACAAGGGAAATATAATCTCTCTTGGAACAGTTCACTAACAGCAATGAAATCAGTTCAGCTGTAGTTCAAATAGGAATCCTTATTATAAAATAAAATGGTGTTCTAGCACCCAAAGACAGTTGAAAGGAACTGCTATATAGTACACTGCATAATTGCCAGACAGCCTGTGTAACCCTATCTATAGCAACAGTCCTGAATATTGTGGCCAAAATTCTCTCATTTGTTACACACGTACAATTATTTTTAGGGCTTAGAATTGGGGAGATTTGGCCCAAAACAAGATAAAACTGATGACTTGATCATTTTGCCTACTTCTGCACAAAACAAATTTGCTAACTGCAAAGCAGTTGCCTTTCAAATGCCTACACAGCTTAGGAGACCATACAGTAGTGTAATTCCTCGCCAGTGAAGTCAGGCTGTAACCATGGCAGCTGAGTGTAAACCTCTGTTGGATGAAAAGGTCCGGGCTGATAAAGCAGATTCTTGTACCAGTACATATGTGCCTGTATACAGCAAGTAAGAAAGTGTATGGCTTACGGTGGGAGTGAGGGAGAGCAGAATAGCTCACTGAAACCTTTACCAGAGCAACTCTGGGTAAGCTGCCAGATGCAACCCAGCACTGAAGGTGCCCTGAAGGATACTGCTGAAGACAGGCTAGGTGGGGGGTGGGGTGTCACAAGATGAGGAGGCAGACAGGATAGGAAGGGATAATCTGTTAAAGGAACTTCACTCAGTGCAGGCTGGTTCTGGCATAATACAGTGATGTTGTCCCTCAGGGAGAAAAACACTAATGCCAGCTTGACCTCGGTCTAAACATTACATTAATTGCACAGAGAATTGCTCAGAAGACAGCTCTTTAGCTCTAGAGAGTGGATTAACTGGGGCCCAGGAGCTGGCAGCACACATAGCTGTAGAGATGGGGAAAGGAACAGTCTCCTTTTAATCATTCTAAGCCTGGCATTAGGTCAAGCTTTTCTTCATCCCTTTTCAGGGAAACTGGAGCCTTCATTTCTTCCTTTCATTAAAATAAATGAAGGTTTGATTGATGATCCTGGAGCCTGAGATCTCCCACGTGTTCAAAGATTAGCTATAGCAGTGGCTACTGCCAACACAACACATGCTGATGTGTCGCAACCCTAATCTGCAGCCTCCTTTCTGAGGGCAAGGAGCCCGTTTCCATGGCTTAGTAACTCACTGGCCTCTTCATTGCTGTAAAGGCACAAATACAGTGGTGATGTTGTAAAGAGGGGTCTTCACCTACTAGGAATCAAGCTGTGTCCCACCTGCTCATCCCAGTAAGGCTGCTGAGTGACTTGGGAGCAGTGGCAGATTTACACAGTGGTAGGTGCAATCAAACACAGGCAAAATTGAGGTCAAAATCAACTGTGTAATTGAAATCCTTTCTGTTACCATCCAGGCACACTCACACGCTTTGAGAATGGGCAGTTCCTCCAGAGATTAAGTCCATTTTGGAGAGGGTGCTCAACTGAATCTGAACAGGAAACCATTTTAAGCTGATATTTTTTCATCTCCGACCACACAAGAACCATTATTACAATGATTTTTCTGAAGGTGAAGCTGAGCCAGGATGAGCAAACATTGGTTTTTGCTGGTTCAGAAAAACAGATCAGGATTTTACATATTCACCAGGGACCTTCCTACACAGGAAGAGCTTGTTCCTAGAAGGGTCTGAACTCTACAACTTCAACCATTCATCAGCTTTCCCATCTGCCCCAGGATATACACCTTGTCTAGATGTTCACTGTGATGCTGCAGACATTTACAGCAGGCCATTCACCACAGCAATTAGTTCACCTGACTAATCTGATGCTCTTCATCAGAGAAATTTGTCAATTTTTGTATTCCTCTTTGAAATGTCCCATGAGACTGCTGAGATCCCTCTGTGTCTGCTCTTTCCAACCCAAGCACCTGGATACACCCTTGAGTGAAGCTTAGATCCCAGATGCATGTGTATATGTTCATGCACTGCACAGGCACAGGTTAATCAGGGAAGGCAAAGAAGCCTCTAACCCTTTGCCATTGGTGAGTCTGATTTTCCTTCCCCTCCCTAATACTGTAACCACACACTGTTATGCTGCATCTTCACTCACTTTTTTTTTTTCTGCTCAACAAGGCAGATTTAAGGAGCTAGAAAGAAACAGTCACATGGTCATGCTCTAAATCTAAGTAGTACTGCAGCCCTAGCAGAGAAGCAGATAAACAAATTCTTCCCTACCTTGATGGTCAGCATGTAAAGCCATCCTCACTGAAGCATTATACTACGAGGTCCAGAGCTACCTCAGTGTGGCCATACCTTCCTGGGCTTGCCTTCATCCATCCATATAGACAACTTCTGACAATAATGAGGGCAATCTGAAAACTAGAGGATGACAGTAAGCCATAAGATGGAATCTGTCTATCTGTCCCAAAACAGAATTATCTTTATGTATTTATATCTTATTTGCTCAGACCTATGCCTTCTGTTTGGCAGGTGACTCTGCAGTGATCAGTGACTGAAAGATACCAGAAAGCCCAGAGTTTCACATTGACATGAACAATAGCTAATAGAAGTTTTAAGAGCTGAAAGTTCTGGAAATGAAATAACATATTAAATCTGAACTGCTTAGTCCCAGATGTATCTCCCAGTGAAGTACTTCTCAGATATTTCCTTCCTGTTCCCCTACACACAAGTTTTCTTTTAAGAAATCTCTTCGGTTCAACTTCATTTATGAGAACGAAACAGGAGCACGAAGCTGGAGACTGCATGTAACTAGAAAGATCAAACTATGAGATTTGTTTTAAAAGTTCTTTGATACATAATGAGTTGCAAATTCAGTAGAGTACCAGCTGGAACAACTAAGTTCTTTACCATCAAGGGATGGGAAAGAACAATGATGAAATGAGTCAACACTGCAGATCTCCTGGAGAGATCTTGTGGCATAGCAGGGCATAAGCGGGCATGCTAAATATAGAACTGGCCCTTGAGTGAATACACAGATCTTAAAGATGACCCCAGACAGAACCCCAGTTCAGGCACACAGAGAAATACATAGGATGTCTGTGTGGTTTGAAGCCTGGGCTGAGAGCCAGGAGTTTCCAGTTTCTCTTTTTCCCAGTTCAGTTTGTCTACTTACACCGACAGTCCCCAGACTTTGTTGACACCCAGGCAATGTCACTGAGGAAGTCAGGGTCTGTAGGGAAGTTGTGCACAGCTCTTTTTGTCAGCCAGCTGTACCCTGGGGATCCTGCTCTCAAACTGGCTGCTGTTCACAGCAGAGGCTGAGGCTTGCTTTGGGCACGTGGCCCCTGGGACAATTGACCTTCCAAAGCATGTCACTAGACACTACTGCCCTCCCTTGTAGTAGCTCTCCTGGCCCACACTGAAACAGGAGTGTGCTCCCCAACAAGGATGAGTGTCAGAACTTAAAAGTATTAACCATTGAGACTGAAAAAGAGATAAGTATTTTTTAATACCTCAGCTATAGGCCTGTAGTTACAGAACTTTTTCTATGTTTATAGCCTAAAAATCTCTCCCTACATTCTGATGTACCATTTTGTTGTAAAAATATTAGATGCTTCTGTCTATGCTAGATCATGGAAGAGCAAGAGAGAATACAGAGGAGTGATTTATTTATGCAGTGGGTGTTCTATTACTGACCCAAAACATTTGTTTACATTTTTTGGTGAGGAAGAAGGACTGAATTCTGTGTTTTAGAAGTCATGAGGTTGCTACTGAAGAGAGATTTAAAATATGCCCCTTGGCAATATGTTTGGTCCATAGAAGAGAAGTTCTTTTGGATTCAGTGATTCTGTGATTCTTCAGAAATTTATTATACCCTTTGAAAAACAATCCTTTAAAATTATGATATGGTGACAGCTTAGCTTTAAGCAATTTTTCCCACAGTCTTCCTCTAGGCCTCATTAAGAAAAAAGTTAAGATGTCTCTCAGAACCAGTTATTTCTTAATAAACAATACACAGGAGTAGCAGACTACAAAAAGACAGATTTGCCATCATATAATATACTTCAACTTCAAGAATAATTGAGGTTGGGAGATCACATGCTTGCATTGGTTTATAATTTTTGTTTTCTGGATCATGGATGTCAAGCTATTTGTTACATCTCCTTGAGAGCCAAAAGAAGTTGAGTCCAATTTACACCTTTAAAGATCCCTTTCAATGTTTTTCAACTGAATTTATTCCTTGTCCTTCCCATACACCTAGAGAAAAGCTGAGGTTGAACAAAATTTAATTTGTCAGTTTTGAGAAATAAACACATAACTATTGAGATGAGGACTAGGTAAATACTATACCTTTTCTTGGGGACAGAAGAAGTATTTCTTGAAAATGGCTTGATTCACTTTGCCCAAAAATGGTAAAGAAAAAAAAAAATTAAAAAAATTAAAATAAAAATTCACTTATTTCCTGCTTCCCCTTGATTTGGTAAAGTTAATTTCCACTCTATGAAAGATCTCCTTTGCACACCCCTGCATAGAGATAACACTGCTGATTAAATAAAGATTGCTTGTTTTCTGATGCTCCTTCATAAAGGCATTACTTTAGACCTTTTTTTTTTCTTTCCAGATGCACAAAACTGTAGGAAAATAACTGACTTCAAAAGTTTTCTAGGTGAAACTGGAAAACAGGGTAAGGAAAGATAAGCTTCTAACTCAACTGCTTAGAACAAAACAAAACAAAATCTGAACAAAAACAACCCTCCTTAAAAGGAGTAAATTTCATATTAAGGAAAGAATACCAGAAAGAATTTGTCTGAGGATGTAAAAGTGGGTGGTGAGGGCAGGTTAGAAGATTAATCACAGCACAAAAGCAATGTAATCATTTTTTAATCACAGGGAACAAAATGATGAGAGCCTCCTAGTCCATGCTCCCTGCTGTATTTTATTATATCTGAAGTTGACAAGTGTACTGACAATATTAAGCTCAAAATCAGCATTCTCATTCACAGACCTTGTCTCATTCAGCTAAAAGTTTTTTTAAGAAGGTTAGCAATTTAGCTTTAAATATTTCACCCAAGGCCAAAATTCACAGTGAAATTATCATCCTTGGTGATATAATTTTTTCATTATTTCAAACCACAATTATTTCAATATATTTCAGTGCAAACGAAGGCAATGAAACATAAGGATGTGGTGATGCTTTCTTGCCTAAAAACTAGCTTCACTTTTTAATTCCAATTGAAATATTTCAAGCCACTGGAATGAATTGTAGTCTGGTTCTTTTGTGCATTTGGGATTAAAAATAGCCGAGATACTTCATTTTTTAAATAGTCTTCTGTATTGTAGAGCTAATTTTTTCCTCCTAATAAAAAGTTAATTAAAGTCTGCTGGACTCAGTTGGATTCATTTCATAATTCAGAACAGCATGTGAAGCACAGCTCTACCACAAAAAAAAACCCAGTTTTCTCTGTTCCTTTTTTTTTTTGTTTCCTTTTTTTCCTTTTGGCTTGGTTTGGTTTAGCAAGGGAAATTTCATCATGTGAAACGTGCAAGAGGATAAATTCTGCACTCAGTCCTCCCCATCCAACTACATTCATTTCAAAGAAGTGTCCCCATTCCACAGGGATGTTGCTGTCAGTGAAGCCAAACCTCCTGCTTTGGCACAATCACACCAGCAGTCTGGGTGACAAAGCCCAGAACTGCACTCTGATCTCATGTATTTGTTGCTTTGAGATACTCAGCACAGCTGTCCTATGCTCCCCCAAAAAAAAGACTTGGCAGAGGAGAAGGAGACATTTTGTACCTCTGCCACCCCTGGGCTGATTCTCTCCCACTGTCCTGACTCACAGAAAGACACTCCATGGAGGGAGGTGCAGCCTCAAGTGCATTCAGCTCATGGCTGCTGTCAAATAGGAAGTATGCATGACATAATTTGCAACCCACAACCTACAACCTAGGGGTTGATAGTAAGATGGCAACAGGTTTCACTGGGTGCACCCAACTCCTCACTAGAATGTGCAAAAGAGCTTTTTACAGTATCAAATCCATCACCTAACAGAGCAGAAATTGAGGGGTCCCAGTGCAGAGCACAGAGAAATGTGTATGCAAGTGAGAGAAAATGTAATCCTTATTTGACAGCTATCAGCATTAGTGTCATTACTGAAGGCCAGTGATCTGTCTGTTGAGTACTTACAGCATAATCTTCATCTTTTCACCCCCAGATCTCAAAGCAATTTACAAAAAGAAGGGAAAGTCTTTTAAGAAATCAAAATATTTTGCAGAAGGGGAAGCTGATACAGGCTGAAACAATGGAACCAAGGCCAGCAATTCTGAGGGCAATATAGTGGGAAAGTTCTGAGCAGCTGGTGAATCTCAGGAAGAGCAGTATTATGTTCAAATCATTTTGAAACTAGAAGAAAGAAAACAGAAGAAAGTTTTTTGTTTGTTGTTTTGTTGCATTTTGGCTTTGGTTTGTTTTTTGTTTTTTTCTCAGTAAACCCATCATAGGTCAATCTGTCCTTTCAGTAACAAGCAAAAAAAAGTGTAAGATCATCTGGTTCTTCATCAGCTGTGGAGTACATGCTCTACCAGTTACTGTCATTTCCCAACTCCTCAAAGGGTTTAGTACTGTCTTATTCACCCTATCCAAAACAGAACAATAAAGCCTATAGAGACCAAAATTATTCCAGTTTCCTCAATAAAAAGCAGCTGGTACTGTGTAAAGCAACAGTAGAGCCATGGACTAGCATGCTATTTGCTATTTGGAGTCCTGTGCTCTCACTAGTAAGAACCATATTGCTTTATTTAAACTGAACACAACTCAGCATGAGCTATGAGGTGAGAAAAGTAGATCTTTTTTTTGCTGAGTTTTAATTTCAGTGTGAACAGTTTCACAGATGTAATTAGAAAATGACAGAGCATTACTGCTAGAGAGGAGCAGCTGACAAAGCATTTCAAGGTGACTTGGACAAAGGCCAGTCAAAAACTCTGTCTTGCATAAACACTATGAAATCAAGTTCCATCATTTTTAGGAGCGAGACTGAGTGTTTTATTTAATTAAATCTTGTGATATAGATACCACTTTGTTTGCTCCAGCCTTAAAAATAAGCTAATAACAACTGATCAGGGGTTATTAATCTTATGAACACCTACTGGCAAATATGAAAAAGAAGGGCTGCCCTCTTTTCACCACTTTTTTCTAAGACTACTTCACAACAGTTTCATTTCTGCAAGAACACATGCTTTTTAATAATCTGTTTATTTACATCCTCAGGTATGGTAGGTGGATCAGCTGGCTAGAAGACCCTTAACAGCTTAGTGACCCAACAAACTTGTTTTTATGATATATACCATCTTCATGGTGGCATTTTCAGATTTAAAATAACTGTATCTTTAGTGGGGGGGAAATAAATAAATAAATGAAGTGTTCCCAGTAGCTGAAGGATTAGCAGAGGATAGCTGAAGTATAATGGGCTGGAAAGTCTATCTAAACCCTGAAGAGAAACATATTTTTTGAAGAGAGGCCAAGTGAACTCATGTAGAACATGGAGATGAAAAACATAGGATGACTTGAGTTAACAGTGATGTCATCAGGTGGTCAGGTGAGAAATGCCAAGTGTCATTCTGAGGCCACAGGTGGTCATGAGATGAATAATTCCAAACAAAAACTGAAGGTCTCTTATCCACATCTCTGCAGCAAGAAAATTAATGCAAGGAGAAAATACTACAAGAATATTTTGCATGTGTAGCCTCTCAGCCACTAATTATGGATGAGGCTATTGCTTCCAAAAACAGCTAGCTACAGTGCCCTGCTGTGACTGGCAAAGGAGTGAGCTTGTTCTGCACATGTAACACTTGCAGCCTGGTATCCTGATGTCAACACTTAGGGTTTCTCTGAGCAGAAAGCTGGCCTTCTGGACATGAGAGATAATCCAGTTCTCTTTTCAGAAACTACAAGAAATCTCCTGTACTGTTGGGAGCAGACTGACCTGAGCGGCTATATTCCACCTTCTGTGGGCAGCCTGGCCTCTGGTACCTATTCATCCAAACCACCACAGTTCGGGACTCAGATAAAAGGTTTCAGTTTATTCTTATCTCTTCTATGAGAGGTAGGTTTATTTTGGTGTCACAAAACCCCAACAGTTTTGTTTTTGTTCCACTAGTTCAGACATGGGATGGCTTAAACCAGTGTTCCTTTATAACTAAACCTCAGTGGTTAGATGGGTAAGATGGTAACATTCTAATTTTAGGTAATTTCTGTTTATAAAGCACAGATGAAACTGGCAATGGTCTTTTACCTTAAGTTATGCTGGTTTTTGCTACTGAAGTGGTAGAGCTTGTCAAAAAGAGCTTGAGGATCTCACATGTTTATATTCTGAAATGGGAGCTATGTAGTCTGTTTTTAACATAAACCTTATAAGGCTTTTCAAACAGCAGAGAGTATAATGATTGGTTCATTTGCTTATAGGAAAAAAAGTAATACATACTTTGTAATTTGCTATGATGTAGAAAAACCTGTTGCAATCTTATCTCTGAGTAAGACCTCTCAGAAGAAACTCACCAAAATTCAAATATCCCTTAAAAAGCAAAATGTCTTATAATAACAAAGGCAAGGGGTGAGGGTTAGAATTGTTCTGAGACAGAACTTCAGAGTAGTCAGCAGAATTATGCCACAAAGCTGTTCCCTCTTTAGAAAAGTTGCTTGTTTGTTGTTTTGTTTTGATTTTTTTTTTTCAGTAAGATGCTTCCCAGCATATCCAGTGGAAAAGTTATTTTTGATGTTTTTTACCCAATGGAGAAGTCATCTTTCTTGTGGTAGGCCCTCAGGAGTTTGGTCAGCCACAGTTTTGCAACCAAAACTATCCTATGGTTAGATGATATAAATACCCAGCTGTAAAAAAAGAAGAGACAAGCTCTAGAAGCAGGGCTTGGCTTTTTTATAAATATTGAGCTAGTACAGTGCAGTTATTTCTAATACACAAAAGACAGATTTCAAAAAATATGTCTATGAAATAGAAAGTAATTGGACCAAATGTTTTTTAAAATTGTTCCTTGGCAAAATTCTGGTTTTGTCATTCCCTCTGGCTATTGAAAAATATCTCCAGCTTCTCAGAGATAATGTCTCAACCTCCTGACAGGTTCTTTCACAGCACTGTTGACGCAAGGTATCACAGAAATGCCTAAAAATACTCAGACACAGTATTATAGCGTGTATGAACAGACTTTCATTTGTAGGGCTCAACATGCTCAGCAACAGAAGGAAGGAACATATTGGGGAAGATTATTATCCTACAGAAGTTTTATATTGAGACAACAGCTTTTACTGTGCTCAGTTCACAGAATCACAGAATGTTAGGGGTTGAAGGGACCTAGAAGATCATCTTATCCAACCCCCCTGACACAGCAGGATCACCTAGACCAAGTCACCCAGGAACAGATCCAGACGGATCTTAAGTATCTCCAGAGATGGAGACTCCACAACCTCCCTGGGCAGCCTGTTCCAGAGCTCTGCCATCCTCACTGTGAAAAAGTTTTTCCTTGTGTTGACCCTAAACCTCTTGTGCTCCAACTTGCACCCATTGCCTCTCGTCC
>JANHGL010005670.1:49622-66605 GCA_024611195.1 Ceyx melanurus | reverse complement strand
ACCATGTCTCAGTGATTGCAATGAGATCATGGTCCTGAGATCGCACACAGATCTCTAGTTCATCCTGTTTGTTCCCCCTGCTGTGTGCATTTGCGTACAGGCATTTGAGCGAGGCTTTGTGGTTTTTTTGTGGGTGGAGCCTCCATTGTGTGGGAGGGGGTCTCCATTTTGTGGGCAGGGCAGCTATTTTGTGGGCAGGGCCGCTATTTTGTGGGTGGGACTGCCATTTTGAGTGTGGGGCCGCCATTTTGTGGGCAAGGTCTCAATTTGTGGACAGGGCCGCCATTTTGTGGGCAGGGCCACCTTTTTGTGGGTGGAGCCACCATTTCCTGCATCCTTTGACAACCTCCCTGTATTCTTTCCAAGTGGCCTGTCCCTGCTTCCATGTTTTATATATTTCATCCCTCCATTGCTGAGCAGTACCACTTATGACACCAGGCCTCTTCTGTAGCAAGGCCCAGTTTACCACAGGCAAGGCCTTCTGCAGTTGAGCCAAATGCAACTTGACTAAGCTGACTCAAGTCTGTAGCAAAGCTAAGTGGGTGGGTTCTTGAGATTGGCAACAAAAATGACCAGAGCCTAAGAAGGACTTTAAAATGAACATTTGGTGAATATACAAATGGTTGTTGAACTAAGAAAGATGTTAAGTAAAAAGAACAGAATAGACTGTGATACCCATGGCAGGGAAATGAGATGTCTCTTTCTCACTGTAACAGAGAAATTGAGTAGACCAGTGAATATGAAAAGCAACAGCTTAAAATCTACTAAAGTGAAATTATTTCCTCATGTCTCTATTGCGTTTGTCTCTGCAAAGCCAGGCTTGGTGAATCTTCAGACCTAGTTAAATCCCTGTTGAAGGAGTTAGGAACATAGATAAAGGCATTTTTTTGGTACACCTTCTTTACTTAGAGACATACTGTTTAGCTGGGGAGATGAATAGTGAAAACTACAAGTATGTTAGTATCTTCTTAGTTAATAGCTTAGCCTCACTTACTCACTACAAGTACACAGCTCTCTTTTGGTTTCTATCACTGTTTAATATCTATTTATTACACTGCTTCCTCAACTGAAGCAGCACCAGGTTGTTCCCAGCACTGGGAAACTGAATAAATTCCTTAAGTTCACCTTTGTTCAGTGATTGACCTGGCTGAATAACCAGGTACCAGGTACTAAGCCTGTACTAGAATTGTTTGGCCAGAATACTTTGACAACCAGCATGCAATCTATATATATCCCAGTGGTTCCAGTTCACAGTCTTTTTCACTTTCTTTCTCTCCTACCAGTGACAGCAAGAATTTCCACTTTATCTTCTCAGACTTTTTATCCACCCTCCAGAAAGACACTGTCATCAAAAGTAATCCAAAGAGTAAAAAGAGAACGGCAAGAAATATTTATTAACTTCTATAGAATGCAAAGCATTGAACTGCCTAATATTGGTTTAGCTCACTGATGTTATTTATCACCAACCAGGGCAAATATTTTTCATGGAGTATTTGGAAAAGAGTTGTCACTGATTGAAAGATTGTTACTAATCTTAAGATTAGTCACTGTAAGCCACAGAAGGACTCCAAACAATAAACTGTGCTGATGGAATGATACTGATTTATCCTGTTTGGTTTGGGGTTTGTTTGTTTGGGTTTTTTTATTCCAACAGGCTGATAAAGTTCAACGGATAGTCTATTTCTCAGGCATTCTGGTGCTTGCTTCCCAGTCAGCAGTCTTCATTTCCAAATTTTCACAGGAGCAGCCTTCTTCAGGTGAAGCATAATGCCCCTAATATTTGACAAGCACTATGGTTAGAAGCTAGAATAGTGGATAACTACACCTCTAGGCCCGATAGAAGTAAAATATGTCAGTCTGCTGTACAGACATGGCTAGGACTCAAGGTAGACCAAATTAACACTGAAGATTCCACACTAGCAATTGCTCCTTTTCTTCATGTGTAACATGGTTATGACTGTAAAATGGTTACATCTGTTAAATGGTTACATCAGTGCTTTACGATGGGGTTACCAGAATTAATACATTAATGTTCATAAGAGTTCAACTGCTGCAGAAATTGTCTTTTCTGTAGCTAAATAATAGTACACAATTAAGTGATCTGAAGACTGATTAGCTAGCCAGTGCCAAATGCTGGAGAGGACAAAAGATTGATGCTAGACAAGGAAGGTTTTTTTTCTTGCATAGTATGTTCTTTAGATCAGCCACTTTCGTAGTCATGTCAGGTGTGTGCAGCCCATTGATATATTTGGAGTTGAAAGGCTGGGACTTTTGTCTCCATTGTCTCCGTTTTGGCACATAGGGACAATTAATTTCACTAACCAACAGTACATGTATTAATTGGCATTGTTTGCTGTTAACCAGAGGACTCTACCTCATTTCTTTATGGTTTTTTTTTGAAACTTTCAAACAGGGATGAGAAAAGGAAGATGACTCTCAGTAAGCATTTTAAAAATAATTCCCTCATGAAAATAAACAACAGAAAAATTATACTTTGCCTAAGTCCTCAAACAGCTTTGATTTTGCTCAACTGTTATGAAGGCACTTCATCATAATAGAAGTAGAATTAGTTTACATTCTTTAATTTTTTTTTCCTAAGGGATTGAAAATATTAACACTGGCTCTGCCTGAGTAGCACTTAACGTTGATATCTCATCATTTGAGCCAAGTGCAATGCTGACTGTAAAAGCAGGATACATTCTAAAAAGTAGCTCAGTAAATTTGGTATTGAGGTTATGTTCACTCTTGTTTATCTCCCACACAAAAGATAAGGGTAGAAACAGTCTAGTTTTGAGTTTTTAGCTGCCAGTGTTCTGATATTAAAATTATTGGAAAATTGATGAGAAGTGGCTGGAAAGCTGCACATTGGAGAAGGACTTGGGGGTGCTGGTAGACAGCTGACTGGATATGAGTCAGCAGTGTGCCCAAGAAGCCAAGAAGGCCAACAGCATCCTGGCATGTATCAAGAACAGTGTGGCCAGCAGGAGCAGGGAGGTGATTGTACCCCTGTACTCAGCACTGGTGAGGCCACACCTTGAGTACTGTGTCCAGTTTTGGGCCCCTCACTACAAGAAGGATGCTGAGGTACTGGAAGGGGTTCAGAGAAGGGCAGTGAAGCTGGTGAAGGGTCTGGAGAGTTTCTCCTTTGAGGAAAGGCTGAGGGAGCTGGAATCGTTTAGTCTGGAGAAGAGGAGGCTCAGGGGGGACCTTACCGCTCTCTAGAACTACCTGAAGGGAAGTTGTAGGGAGGTGGGGATTGACCTCTTCTCCCAAGTTAAAGATGACAGGACGAGGGGCCATGGCTTCAAGTTGCACCAAGGGAAATTTAGGTTAGATATCAGGAGGAATGTCTTTCCAGAGAGGGTGGTTAGGCATTGGAATGGGCTGCCAGGGAGGTGGTTGAGTCCCCATCCCTGGAAGTGTTTAAAAAATGTGTGGATGTGGTGCTGGGGGACATGTTTAAAGACCTTGGCAGTGCAGGGTGAACAGTTGTACTTGATGATCTTAAAGGTCTCTTCCAACCAAATGATTCTATGAAATAAACTAGGAGAGATCAGTTGCAAGACTGATGAACCCAGCAAGCACTAATTCATCTTCCTGTATCAGTAGAGGCTGGATGTCCCTAAGAGAAGAAAACAAAAACTCCTCAGTAGCTCAATTTTCTCATCATCATCTCAAAATCTGAAAATGTACAAAACAAAACTTCACATTATGTCAGTGCCACCTTCATCAGTTAACTGACATTTAAACTATTATCTTCTGATCATCTTTAAAAGTTGTGCCTTTCTCTTTTACTCATCTTTTTTTTTTTTTTGACAGAGGAAGTCAGGACAAGCAGCCTTCATCCTGTGTGCTGTTTGTCACTGTATGTAAAGTACCTTTATAGCCACATTAGGGTTTTTAATTGACTCTACAGTTCTGTGGAGAAAAAGAGAACATTCAAGGCTTCAGATGAAAGGATTGCTCACTCACCACTAAACAAACTAAGAAGTGATGAAAAGATACAAGGCCTTTTTTTCCTTTTACCACCACCACACACACTTCTTCCCCAGCAGAAAGCACATCAGGGACAAACAGCCTCAGTACAAGAGGGTTCGGGTAGAGAGTATTTCATCAGTTGTGAATATAAGAGCTACTTGCAAAGATTTGAAGATGGGCTGATCAAACCCAAAGATCATGGCCATTACTTCCTTCTACTGGGTAAAGTAGCAAAGAAAAAGGCAGCTAATCTGGAATAAAAATATTTGGTGGCTATGCTTCCTGAAATAACCCGTTTACCTAAAAGAGAGCTGTTAAATATTTTTAAGCTAATACCAGCAAATTAAACAATTAAAGGTTGCAGAACTTGCCCTGAATATAGGGTCAGATGCTGAAAGAGTCTCTTGTAAATGAGGTAAACTGCTGTGGCTAGACAGAAAGCAAACTACACGCATGATCACAAGTTCTCAAAAACCAGCCCCACATAAAGGATTTTTTAAAAAAGAAAAAAACCCCAAACAAACAAACCAGGGAGCCTTTCAGTTTTCACATCAGCCAGGAACAAATTCTCTCGCTTCTGAACACTTTTTTTTTTTTTTCCTGCCAATAGCAACAAGATGAAAACAAAAGGCTCTTTAAAACAGTTATTTTAGTTTTGCATAGTGCAGAAGCACCATCCTAGGTAAGATCAAAAGCATGACTCCATGTGATACTTCTTCCACAAGGTGGCTGGAAAACAGAATGAGAAAATCCAAGACCAAGTTACACGACTTGACAAAGCAACAGCGACTGTTTAAAACGATGGTCAGAAACAGTCCACTTTGCCACTCAATTCAGATGCTACAGAGAAGTCAACAACAATATGAAATCCTAAATGTATGAGTCTCATTATCTGTGCCTTAGCACTCTGCTTAAACTGAGGACAGATGACAGGAAATGTTCCACAAATACAAGTATTGGATTGGGATAACTGAGCACTCTGCTGGAAAGAATGGCAAACCAAACCAAAGCAGCTGTATTGAAAAGACTCACCTATGCACTTGGATGACAATTGCAGATGCCTTAGCATCCCACAGCAGGAGGAATCAAAACTGTATGGGAAGTGATTTTCTTGTCTCACAATCAACTTCAAAGTATTTCTGATCTGAATAAACTGTCAAAGGACCTAACAGTAGTAATGCACCATAATTATGAAAACATTTTCTATTGTCTGAATCACCAAAACATTTTGTATTGATACATTTTAAGTACTTTCATGAGATCTTGAGAGTGCAGTTTGTTTGGGTTTTTTTAATGGTGTCTTGCTTACCTTTCCAAAACAAGTAATTTTGCATTTAAAAATCATAATTTTAGCTTTGAAAATAGCATTCTGATGCAATGTTTCCTGTGGCGTGAGTCAGGAACACCTGAAAGTGACTCTTTCCAAGTTCTTACAAGAACCTAGGGGGTTTCCAGCAAACCAAAACATTCAAACCAGCCTGCTCTGGAGAGGATGCAGTTCCCTCCCATCACCATCATCCATACCACACCTTTTAAGAAGGCCATCCTCAGAGAAGAGGATATTCTCTTTTCTATTTATGGAAGATTCTATCAAAAGAAAGGGTTCTGGTACCAGTTTCTAAAGCAGTACAGCCCTGCCTACCACTGATTTGCTTCTCTAAGCATGTTCTGTGCTTTCTAGGACCACAACCAAGCCTCAGTAGGGAAGGCACAAGCCTTCCTTCTGTGCAGCTCACTGTACAGAGTTCTTTCTGTGGGGTCTTTTGTGATGGGCCTTGAAATCCTGTCTACTCTGCCCAAATACTAATAATCCCATGGTGTTTTTCAGTTATCGGGGTTGCCCTTAAACAAAATCTCACTTCATTTTCCCTTTTAGGCAGAAAGCCCAGAGCTAATTGGATGCATTCTCTCTCTTCTTCAGTGACTAAATGTAATGCTGATGTGTGCATATAATGTGGGAATCACGTTAATCATAGGCACATAGATTTCAAAGCCAAGAGTACTGGTTGTGATGACCTAGTCTGATCTGTAGAGTAATATCAGGCATAAAGTTTCTGCCAGTGATTCCAGCCTCAAGCTCACGATTTTGCACCTCAGTTCCCATCTGTATAAACCAAGTTGCAGGCTTCCAGACATAAGGTTCGTTATGCCTCTCTGTTGCATAAAAGAGTTCTTTGTTCCCAGAAACCTTCTACCACGCTAAAGTCTTGTGGGCTCTGACCAAGTCACCTCTTCACCTTCTCTTTGGTAAAATGAATATATTACGCCTCTTATATCTCTACCCCCAAGCTAAGTTTTCCAGGCTTTGAAATAATCTATAAAAAGACTACACAGACCTACGCTTTTGTATCTCACAAAAATCTGAAAGATATGAGGCTCCCACAGTATGGGCTCTTCAAAGGCCACACAGTTAATCACTCAGAAGTTAGTCATTTCAGCCCTCCAGCTGAATCCACAGCCTTTGCTTTGTCCCTGAGCACGTGTGTTATGTTTTCAGTTCCGTCATCGCCTGATATTTCTCAGTTTATTCAAAAGAATATCCTTGTGCAAAAAGTAAGCTTTAAATGGATCTTAGCAGTTTCACATAAGCTATGGGGCCATACTGAGAGCGAGGGCTCAGAAACTTCATACACACTCATAACAAACACAGGGCTTAAGCCAAAACTGATAATCAGTCAGAAAGATTTAAACAATTAGTTGTGGTATCACACACAGTCTTGGCTGTTCTGGTTTAGACTTAGACTTTTAGTTTGGTCTGTTTTTTTCTGATTTGGGTCCTTTTAAAAGCAAACTTGGCTAAAAGAGCTGCTCCCAGAACTTCCTGTTACCCTGCTTGACCTACCATATTTGTATGTACATCAAATGTCAGCTCACCAAATGTGCTGTTCCTGTAATTACTAGCAAAACCGCATGTAATCTTTGTCAAACTAGCCCTAATTTTCATGGCAAGATTCCCAGGTTTTGCAGTGATCTGATGTGACAGAGATCTCAAGTAGTTCACAGATACCAGAAAGCACTAATGTTGTCAATGGATTAATCAGGAAATCAATATAACAGTGCAGAATCCCCTTTAGTATCTATCTTGGATAGATATATAAAAATATATGCATATACAACTCCAGTTTTCAAAATTCTTGCACATAATTGCATTGTAAAAATCACTGATATTAGGAGAGCAAGTGCGATTTGGAAGTTTAACAGGGATGCTTAAGTGCCATGTAAGTCCTTTAAGATGTCTAAGATATTAAGCAATCCATAAAAGGTGCATGAAACCATAGGGAAACCATTAAGAGAACTGTTATCTAAATTGCTGTAATCAAGCTAATGAGAATTGAAAGCTCACTTCAGAGAATAAATTCCGAGTGTTTGCTTTTCAATGATTTTTCAGGTTTTTTAGTTTGCCTATTTCAATGTGGTTTCTCTCTCTCTCTTTTTTTTTTTTTTTTTAATAAGTGAAGAAGTTACTCACCCAAAATCCCTTTGAAATACACAGATGCTTTTACCTGTTTATATTTACAATTTTTGTATTTTAAAAAACTAGGATCAGGAAGAGGAGCTTGGCAAAATAATATCGCATTTTCTCACTAAATTCTTTAAACAAATTGTATTTGTAAAAAATACATATAGTTTTTCATTTTATCATTGAAGATCTATCAAGTATAAATACAAGTAATACATTTTTAAGACATTATTTTAGGCCATCTGCAGACTAAAAGTGTTTTGTTATTTTCACAGACAGTAAGACTAGACAAGTCTCCCTCTTTTCTGTAAATGCTGTGAGTCTCAAGCTCCATTCAGTGGTAATAGATGGTCTAAATCTTTGACATATATTTGGCACCATTAGTATTTACTCTAAGTGGGAAATTATTTTTTTCTTGAAGAAGTCTGAGACACACAATCCATTTCCCGACTTCATACTGAGTGTGAGGTAATGCCTCTATCCACTGGTCAAGAAGAAACCTAGGAACCAGAGAGCTGCTTTTTCAGCAGAGTTGAGTCGGTGTTTTCATTTTCAACATGCTTTGCACTAAACATCACTAAAGCCCTTTCACTAATTCTGATCTTGTGATTTCTGTCACTGACAAGTAGAAGCAGAACCCAGCAGAGCAAAGTGATGTAGCATTAGGGTATTGTTTCAAAAGCAACATCTAAATGTGACGGCTGCTCCATTGTCTGGCTCTTTAAACCCAGCCTAGGATTTTCCTTATGGGACAGTGCTCCAGCAAAATAAATAAATGGGCTGTAGTCTAAACTCCAAAGCCCTCTATAAGATGTTATTGTGTTTCAGGCTCAGCAATAATAGGAGAGACATCACATTACAGCAGCTTTTGGAAAGATCAAAGCTTGCCTCGTCTGCAATAACTTTGGATAGATGCAAGATGGCTTGAGCCAGCATGGTCTAAAATACAGTAGGGGAAAATGTCATCAACATCCAAAGGGCTAATTTAAATCCCAGTTTCTTCATATTGCCTCATGACTGAAAAGCCGGAAAAACAGCATAGTTGCATGGCAGCTGGTAAGTACCTCAATGGTGGGGGGAAACTGCAAGTGGAGGAGGAAACACCATAGAAGGGCTTATACTGCTGGGGGCCTCTGGAAAATAGAGAGAGTAAAGGGCTCATACATTCAGGTTAAAATGTTTTTTAAATGGCTTAATTACCAGAAGGCATGTTCTGCACTTTTTCTATATATCGGCTTCAAAACTAAACACTGCACCAAATCTTGACCATTGTTCTTAGAAAAAGGCCTTGGGCAGAGGCAGTTCAAGCCAAGTGAAGCAGGAATCACCAGGTGGTGATACTCTCTGAGGTAGGTACTCTACCTCTGTTCAGGTCAATGGTCCTGACTCTCTGTTACCTCCAAACAATGCATTGAAGTAGGAGCCCTGTTGTTTCCCTCATTTTCTTTCATGTTCTACCACTAGCTCTGACAGAAGTTGAGTGAGACAAAGGCTTATAGTAACTTTACACTGTCCTGGGGATGAAGTTCAGGTCATGCCTGGCGGTCCTTCCCTCCTGCCCCTTACAGCAGGCAGGGCTGTGTGGCAGAGGAGCAGAGCTGAGGTGCTGCATTTGCCCACAGCCTCACAGGGGACAGCACAATATGGCTTTAACAGGCTGGACACATCATTGGAGAATGCACTGGATGAGTTTTGGTGCTCTTCAAAATGTCACAGTTCAGCCTTCAGAAACAACCCTTAAGTTCTGAATTGTCTCAGCTTGAGAACACTGGCTTATGGACACAGAGGTGCTTTCAAGCATTCAGCACACACACAGTCCAGTCAGACATCGTTCCCCTGAAGGGACAGTCCCAGTGCCTGCTTGGCTACAGCACTCCAGCAAGAGCTGCAGTCCCAGGGCAGTCAGTGCCCAGGACACTGGGAGCACTCTTAACCCCAGGTTAAGGACTTGGGGGCTGCAAGGGGGACTCATTGGCTGGCTGTGTGGCTGGAGGCAAGGAGGTCCTGGAAGGGGTTCCTGATGTCTGCCAGCTTCCCCAGAGGAAACCTTGCCTGCATTTTCTGCTGTGCTACATGATGTGTGTGCTGTAAATCTGGATGTTAAAGCAGGAGCAGCGTGTGCTTCTGTACAGAAAGAGGCAGGAATTGACCTTTTCTTCCTCATAAAGGACAGTAATGCCTCTGGAAAGTCAGGTCCATGATGACTGTGTTCTTGCTCAAAGACATTGTGTAGTTAAACAAGCCACATGATATAACCTCCACTTCTGCTCCTGTTGCCTCCAGTCTGTTTTATTCAGGGTCAGGGCATAATCTTGTACAGTCCTAGAATGCCAGTCCTGCCTCATTGGGCAGCTAACTGAGGTTAGCTGACACAAGAGGTCTGGTTGTATCATATGTCTTCAGTTAATGCCTTTCAAAACAGATTAATCACACTAGTTCAAAGATGAAAAAAATATTATGTAGCATAATGTATTCTTCCAAAGTATGAGATCCTATTACTGACCTGATGCTCACGAGTGAATACTTATAAAACATTAAATATGTTTCCAGTGCAGCATTAGATAATCAGCTGTGGCCTCTTCAGCCAAAACACTCTCTGTACCTTCCATATTGCAGTAATTCTGACATAGATTAGAGACTATATTTCATCTAGCTCAACACACAAAACATCCTAGTCTTGCTATAATACGTAATTGCAGCCACAGATAGAATTATCTGTGGAAGAGTAACTATTATTATTATTATTATTATTATTACTTTATGTAGTAAAATTTTATGTAGTATTTCTCTTGTAGCATCCTTTAGAGTTCCAGACAGAAAAAGGACATTGCTATGCTAGATGCCATACAAAACCAAAGGCAAAATAATGAGCTTTGCTCCCCTATTAAAAAAAAAACCAAACAACAAAAATCAACACAAAACAAACAAACAAAAAAATCCCAACCCAACAAAACATGTCCAGATTTGATGTAGTATGTTTATAGAAATAAGATCTTTTGGATCTAAAATCACCTAGTGTTTTTATCTGGCAATATGAAATGGTTCAAGAGGATGATATAGGAAAAGACCTAAATGCAGAGGAGAAGGTGGAGCAGAGAATTGAGAAGATGAAAATTAAGCTGATTGCAAGCAGCTGAAACTAGTCAAGGCTAAACAGAATTTGTATTGGTGGCCATACACAAAAGTGACTGTGGAAATGCAGTGGAATTTTGGGATCCCTTTTCTCCAGTTTTCACCTATCCATCCTTCTCATGAACCTACCCAGAGCAATGATTCTGTAAGTCCCTGGGCAGCCATTGTTCAGCTCTCCCTACAGATAGAGTTATGGAGTTTTAAAATCCTTTCTGAAAGATCTAACACAAATCTTTGCTGAACTCAGGCTAGTTTCTTCTTGCCTTACCCCATTTTGACTTCTAGAATTGATCATCATCCAATCTGTAACACCCCAGAAAAGTCTGAAGACTATCATATTTCCCACCTCTGCTCCTGCCATGTTCTTTCCTAGACTAAACAAAACTGATTCTCTCAGCTTTTACTCACAGTTCATGTTTTTTAAACCTCTTATCACTCTTGTTGTCCAATAGTGACTCTCACATTTGTCTACATCTTACTGACAGTTCCATAAATCCAATAGAGAGGTCTAATAGAGCATGAAGCAGATTTACAAAGAAGGGAGAGCACTTGTACTGTAAGAAATACAACAAATTAAATATCAGCAGTAGAGTAATAGGAGACTGATTAGATGAGACCGAATACATTGTTTCTATCTTCAGATTCTTCTGGAGTGGAAGTAGATGGAAGAGGCTTCAATGCTGACTATTTCATCAACTCATGCTTTCACAAAGAAGTCATTAATAAGAGAGCTCTTGCCCTGCCTCTGGAAAGCAGTCAGCATCCTATCAAGTGGAAAAACTGCAGAGAAGGAGTCCATGGCTCATAAGCTTTAGTGGCACTAAAATACTTTTGCCTGATGCTGATGAACAAGTATCAGGATGTAATCAGATCACAGGCACACCCACAACCTGTGAAGCAAGGGTGTACCAAAAAGCATGTCCATCCTGTGCAATAGAATGTGGTGAAGCTCTTCAAGCTGTTATCTGCTGTGCTGGCTCTGAGACAGGAGGCAGTAGCATTCTATCATACAACTTTGCTTCAAAAACAAACAAAAACCCCTCCACTGTCACACCCTCTTTTAGGTTCACAGAGGATGGTCCTTCTCCAGCTTCTCCACCTCATCTACTGTAAGCCTGGTTTGGTTAATGTTTATTTACAAGTGATGGATTTGGAGGGTAGGGTGAATGAGGAAAGCTTCTTGGAGAATGCAGCCCCTGTGGCATGGTTATCAGTCAGCCCAAAGTCCAACAAAGTTCCCTATATTTTTCTGGTCTCTGAGCTGAGTGTTTTGTTTAGCACTGTCTCACACAGCAGTGGACCCCAGCTGCAGAAGTAACTTACTCCTGTCCCTCATCTTACCCTTCCAGAAAAATGACATGGATGCACCAAGCTCCACCCATTCTTCAGTGGGAGTTTACTGGGTGCTTTGCTGAGGCAGCCTATCAGCAGCAGCTTTCAGGAGCAAACCCCAGAGATCTTTCACAGAGCAAGCTGGAAAAGTGTGAGAAATGGAGATTGGAGGGCAGAAGGAGAGGATGTTTTTCCTCTAAGTCCTAAAGGAAAGTCTGAGCCCACAGTTTGTTTATAATTTAATTTTATTCAAACTTTACTATGGGAAATAAGGAAGGGGAAAGCTAGGATCATCTGAAATGGGCTCAGGTCCAAACTATGTCACTGCAAAAAAGAAAAATGGCCAGAATAGCCACATGCACAAACAGTCAGCTAATTCCACCAGTTCTTTACTTCACCATACAACTCCCCACCCTGTACACCTTCATTACTGCCTCACCTGCTTCAAACCAGGGATTATGCTGTGCTGCTTCTCCAATATTCCCCAAGGCTCACAATCTGCTTCTCTGCTCCCTTGTTTTTTTGATCATTTACACCAATGCAGAGTGAGTAGAAACCCATTCATTCAAGAGCCAAAGCATCAGCTAATGGTAATCAGATAACCATCATCCATGTCATTGAGGGGCTCTCCTCTACTGCACACCACTTCATGGGATACAGGGAAGATACAGGGAAGAGAGCCCTGCAATTCTTCTCTAAACCCACCTTGGTTTGTCTAGACGTGCACCAGCACTTTCCTGAATGTCCTTTAACCTTACCTCTCAATGTCCTTTTTTTCAATGACTCCTCTGTGCAGCTCCTGTCATCTCCAGCAGCATTTGAGAGAACCTTCAGCCTCCTCAAATCTTCACCCCACAGAAGACTCCTTCTTAATGTTTCTTCTTCTATGTGTATGTGGCAGAGAGAGGAGGGTGTTCTTCAGGTTCTCTTCCTGCTTTGATCTCACTCTGGGGGAGAATTTCATACTTGTTATTTGCAGGGGAAAAAGAATAGTATCTGTGCAGCAGAAGACTGCATGGTAAGCATCCTGTTGTTACTGCTAACCTAGATCCCTTGTAAGAGGTTTTTGTTTGGTTGGTTTGTTTTTGTTTTTAAGGAGAGGGTGGTGGGTTAATTTAAATCAGAACTTAAGTACTAATAGTATCACAAAATAGATATGTTTATTTTTCTGGAGTATTTGTTCTTAAGTATTTACAGATGGAAAATATGGACATCTTTCTGCATATTATTTTTCCCAGTGCATTTTACTTGGCAGCTCAAAAATGTTATAGCAGGAAAATGGCTGTAGAATTTCAGGGATCAGTTCAAAGCCTCATGCTGTAGCAGATCATCTGGTGTTTGACCTATGCACAAACTGAAAGCCTTGTGAAGAACACCATCTTGGGAATTTAAGATCCTTTAAATATCTGTGTGAGCACTGTGCACACACATGTTCCATGTAAAATGCACATAGGAGTTCATGTCCCAAAATAAATTAGGACCCCAGTTAATACCATTCACACACAACAGCAGTGACAAACATGAGTTCCCATATACACCCAGCTCACTGACCAATGCAAGTCTAACTCACAGCTCAGGTTAATGATTTGACATATGTTGGGGCTTTCACTGCAGTCGGAGCCATAATCCAGTAATTAAGAAATTAGGCAGTTGGAAGCATACATAGTTCTGGCAGCTCAGCTGATCAGGTAAATAGTGATAACCTCACCACCTGTCTGAGCCAGAAGGTGCCTCTGTTTCAATCCATACCAAGACTATGAAGTGAATTGAGACTCCATAATTCACCTAGTCTTCATGTTCCTTGCCTAGATGGGGAACAAGAATTTCCAAGGACATTGTCTATGATGTGCACGTTGAGAACATCTACATCTGTGTTCATAACCTCTGAGCTGGCTTCAGGCACACACAGCCCACAAGCACACAGCCCGCCCTGTTCTCCAGGGGCCTGGGATCACACATGCAATTCAGTCAGCCAAAACACGTTGTGTTTATCTGCCTACATGAGCCAGCACTCTGCTCCTGCCAAAAGCCCTTCTTGTTTATTCTGTATTTGTCTGCCTTTCCTGGCACCCCGTGTTGCAGCTTCTAAGAGCCAGCAAGCAGTTGGATAGATCAACTCACTTCGTTCAGGTGCCCAGATAGCCAGTGGGTGGGTAATGGCTTTGAGTCAAAGGCCATTCTAAGAGTGTTGAAAAGGAAAGTTAGGATGACAAACCTCACAATTTAAAGTGCCCAGTCTCTAATTACGATGGATTTTAGCAAACAAAAAATCTTAAAAAACAATTTATTTGGGCATTGGAGAAGTTCAGATCATGCCGGGAGCTCAGGATTGTGCACATTGTGACTCAACCTAGGTGATAAGCTCTGCTTTTATACACTTATTTTCCTCAGAAACAATCATTTGATGTTTTAGGATAAACATCTGCCAGGAAACAGATCATATCCTATAGGAACAGAAGGAGGAAACTAAGCTTTGTTCATTAAATGCTAAGAATGTATTTTTAATGACAGGGACCTGGGGCAGTTTCCCATAATTAGTTTTCAGGAGTATGTCAGGAAGGCTCTGGCAGGGTGCACACTGCTCATAAATCTGCAGGATTGTAAAGTGTTCCAGGGTCCCTTCAAAGGGACTGGACCAGAGGCAAAAATAGCAGGATGTCCTTCATGTGGTAATCCCAACCTCTGCATAGCAGGAGGTATCAGAAATCTTAATGAGGAATCCACTCTCTGGAGACTTACCTCCAATCAACACCAAAGTGAGGGGAAGGGGGACTAAATAAATAGAAGTGTTCATATTCCTTAATAGATCCAAAACTAACTTCCAGAGTCTTTAATGTCCTCTCATTGCTGACCAGCCATGACCCTGTACACAAAAGAAATCAATATATTCTTCATTAGAAATAAGAGCAAGTTCCCAGGCAAATTTAAATGCATCTCAACTGGTATCACCTGCACTTTCTCTAAGAAAATCCCTCCAGTGCAGTATCAGGTAACATGGAAGGCAGGATGAATTTTCTGCCATGGTATAGGAGAGACTCAGAGCTGGTATGCTCAAGATTCAGAGTGACTTCCTTCAGTGAGGTACAGTTACCCTTGATCAGGCTCACAGCACTGGGAAGCTGCTTAAATAGTAGAGAGAGCAGCAGCTACCTGTATGCCCAAGCAGAAGAGATGGGCTTCATCTCCAGTGAGGTACCTCCAGGAAATACTGCAGTTGTCCAGTGGTTTTGTTTTGTGGAAATGGTTTCTTCCCATGAAAATGCAAACACCCAACACAGCAAATTCAAATTTAATTTCCATTAATTCCTCTTAATTTTTCTTTCATATCCTGAAGGTGTTATACAGGGGACCTGATCAATATCACTGCTCCATGGGTGGTTACCGCTACAGTAATGGAGCATTAATGGAGAAACTTCTTTTTGTTTCTTTGGGGTTTTTTTTTATCCCTAAGAAAGAAGGCACTGCCACTCATTGCCATTGTTGACCATCCTTAAAGCCCCCCAGCACATCTCCCTTGCTTTTGGAACTATGGTGTGAAACAAGGCAATAAAAATAATTTAAATACATTCAGTGAAATTTAAGAGTGAAAAAATATTATTTAAACGTCTTGAAATAAACAAATCAAGGCTTGCCCTTCAGCAAGCCCTTGAAGAACATGTACATCTGACTTCATTTTTAAGTGTTTTTTCAGAAGTACTACAGCCTGAGCACCACAGCATACTAAGGAGAATCAAACCTCTTTTATCTTTCATTCCTATAGAATTTGTCAGAGTTCTGTCAGTGAGAGACCTTGGGACCATCCCATCGATTCAGCATCCTAAAGCTTCACAAGGATCCACACCAGGTTAGACAACATAATCTTCCTCTCTTTCTCTCCATTTCTGCCATCCATAAAATGAAAATACTTCAAATACTTCCACTTTGTAAAGAGGTTTAAAATCTACAACAACAGACCAAAAAAGAAACAACCAAAGATCAAAATGGAGTGAACCATCATTCAGGTCCCTTACCAGCCTCAAGGTTGTCAGGATCCAATACCCAAGGCAACGCCTGCTGAAGGCATTTATCATTCAAACAAAGGATTTCTCTTTCCTAGCTAAAGAAATTAATTGTCCATTATTTTGCATTTATACTAGCTACAGCCAATTAAAACCTACACTGGAACCTGAGCAGCCCCCATGAACCAGTGGCTTCAGTTCTCATTGTTTCAGAATGGTGGGGCCCAGCTGGGAAAAGCAATGAGCAAACTTCTCAGCAGCTGGCAACAATCAAGAATGAAGTGCATGGAGTGAGAGCTTCACTTCAGACTCTTGAATGAAGTCATGTTCTACAGTGCTAATGTAAATACAGTTCAATGGAGAGGATGCTGGCAGGAAGCCACAGCAAGGACATAAATTTGTGGTGCTGGAAGACCAGCTTGGCTTGACCTGCTGAAGTAGTTCACAAGGCAATCCAGCATCTCATATAAATATTTTTTTTAGCCAGGTAGTAAACCAAGAGAAAGACTGGATTTTCTATCAGATGTCATGATTTAAGAGATTTCCTCCACAACTCACCCTTGTCCTGAAAAAGAACAAGAAAAATGAAAGAGGTTCTCATGTGTCTGAGTTATTTCAGTTAACCATTTCAGCTAACAGGGCACACAGCAAATGAGAAGCTACTCTCTTCTTGCTCATTCTCACTTGCACCACTGAAGATGTTCACTGATACTTTCCCAAACTATGAGATTTGGGCTGTGAATGTGTATCTTCAGTGGTTCCTCCAAAGAGGAGAAGGTCTCAAAATGTTCCTCCAAAGAAAAGGCACAGCATCCTCTTGGATTATTAGTTAGCATTCTGTAGCTTTCCCATTCGCCTCTTGCAATCTCTTTACAAACACGGTCCTATTCAACACCTTTATCAATGCCATTGATGACAGGACAGAGTATCTGCTCAGCAAGTTTGCTGATGACACGAAACTGGGAGGATTGGTGGATACGCCTGAAGGCTGTGCAGCCATCCAGCCAGACTTGGACAGGTTGGAGAACTGGGCAGGGCAGAACAAAATGAGGTTCAACAAGGATAAGTGTAAAGTCCTGCATC
>JANHGL010005670.1:0-49522 GCA_024611195.1 Ceyx melanurus | reverse complement strand
GACTGAGAGGGGACTTGATAAATGTTTATAAATATATGAGGGCTAAGTGTCAAGAGGAAAGTGAGAGCCTCTTCTCATTTGTCCCCTGTGATAGGACAAGGGGGAATGGTTACAAGCTAGAACACAAGAGGTTCCACTTTAACATGAGGAAGAACTTCTTTACAGTAAGGGTCACAGAGCACTGGAACGGGCTTCCCGGGGGGTTGTGGAGTCTCCTTCTCTGGAGATTTTCAAAACTCGCCCAGATGCGTTCCTCTGTGACCTGTGTTAGATTATACTTAGATTATAATCCTGCCTGGCAGGGGGGTTGAGCTCGATGATCTCCAAGGTCCCTTTCAACCCCTGATACTCTGTGATACTAAGTCTTATGAATGTTTACAAATCCCTCTAACACCTAGTTGGACTGAATCAGGAATAGCATTGGAGGTGGGTGATTGTCTGTAGGCATTTGTGCTCACTGACATTTGCAAATAGGCTGAAGAGACAGTCTGAACCACATAGAGGTGTTCAACAATTTTTGCTCCTCATGGATCAAGTAGCTGTATCTTCTGTGTAATGTGAGCTCTTTCTGAAGTCAGTTGCTTAGGCCAGCTCTCCAACATGCTCCTTCTTCCTTACCAGAACTGATTTGCTAACAGGTGGGGCTCAATCTCTGGACTTGGAGGGTCAGGCTTCCCACATCTGGGACTGTCATTGACATCTTGGACATGTCATGCTGGCAGTGGATGCTTCAGGCAGCAATTTAAGATTGCAGAAGTGGAACCAAACTAGTAAAGAAGCAGCAATGCACAGGTTTAAATTCTAATCTCCCACACAGTGGAGGAGGAATAGGAGAAGAGCGGGCTAAATCTCATGGAAAATGGATGCTAATGGAAATCTCATGGAAAATCTAATCTAATCTCATGGAAAAAGGATGCTAAATCTCATGGAAAAAAGGTAGAGCTGCTGACACATTCAGAAACACCGGCACATGTGGAGAGTTAGAATAGTAGTGCATATAGATCTACTTTTAAAACCAGAGGGAAGCATTCCCAACCATGGCCAAGGTAGAAGGGAAGGTGCTGAGAAAGGAAGGTTTAGTGCTGAGTTGAAATTGTCTCCTCCATCCTGCTCTCAAGTGAGAGTCCATCAGCCAGTGTGTTTGTGCCATGGAAGGCAAGGCCATGATCTCTCAGTCCACTTTGCCTGGGTGAGCCTAAAAGTTGCTGCCAAGCTTTGAAGCCTGCCCTCTACTCTCTCTGCGTTTTCCTAATGTTATCTTGGATCTTCATTCTTTTTGGTTTTCCTTTTCTATGCACAGCTGCCTGCCAGGTTTGCTAAACTCTAAAAAATTTCCCTGACATCATGGCTGCAAAGTCACTGCTACCCATGCAACATGCTCAGTAATTGGGAGCAAGATGCTTTTGAGGTTTTCAAGAGAAACCCACAACTAATGACATAGCATTCTATGGGATGGAAAGACTGCATGAATGAGAATCCTATCGTTTGTGGCTAGGGGCAGGAAAGGCAGAAATACACAAATGAGGTGATGAGAGGCCCACTAGTAGCAGCAATAGAAAAAACCACACATTTTTTTAAACGAATCATACATTTCAAGGTTCAAAACATGCCGTGTCCCAAGACTGGCTCCTTTAACAGGACATTATGATCACTTATACACCATGCATTTGGGAATTTAAATGATAGAACTTTATTCCCTTATGAAGCTTTTCAAGGTAGTACACAAGAACACAGGATCATCTGAATGTTTGTTCATCTACCTTTCCCCACTTCTGCATAGTCCACTGTTTCATCTATTGATTAGAGATAAACCCACTTTGAAGAACAGCAGGTCCAGACAGAAAGGGAATGGGAACTGACATTGCTGAAGTCTGTTCCCAGTAGAAGGAGTCATAGATCCAGCCTCTGACATTTCCTACACCTTTGTTTCCATATTTGCAAACTGTTGATAACATAAAGGCTGGGATGAAGTTCAACATGGTCAAGTGCTGGGGCCTACACTTTGGCCATAATAACCCCCACAGCACTACAGACTGAGGGGTGAGTGGCTGGAGAATGGCCCAGTTGAGAGGGACTTGGGAGTACTGGTTGACAACCAGCTGAACATGAGCCAGCAGTGTGCCCAGGTGGCACAGAAGGCCAATGGGATCTTGGCTTGTATCAGGAATAGTGTGGCCAGCAGGACTAGGGATGTGAGTCTCCCCCTGTATCTGGCACTGGTGAGGCCTCACCTCAAGTACTGTGTGCAGTTCTGGGCTCTGCACTTCCAGAAGGATACTGAAGTGCTGGAGTGGATCCAGAGGAGAGCAACAAGACTGGTGAAGGAACTGGAAGGAAAGTCTGATGAGAGAGGCTGAGGGAGCTGGGGCTGTTCAGCCTGAAGAAGAGGAGACTCAGGGAAGACCTCATCACTCTCTGCAACTGCCTGAAAGGTAGTTGTAGGCAGGTGGGGGCTGGATTCTTCTCCCAGGCAACCAGTGACAGAATGAGAGGCCATGGCCTGAAGCTGCACCAGGGGAGGTTTAGGTTGGATATTAGGAAGCACTTCCTTACAGAAAGGGTCATTAGACACTGGAATGGGCTGCCCAGGGAGGTGGTGGAGTCACCATCCCTAGTGGTGTTTAAGGAAAGATTGGATGTGGCACTTAGTGCCATGGTCTGGCTAGGTGTTGTCATGTCAGTTCTTAGGCTGGACTTGATGATCTCAAAGGTCTATTCCAGCCTCAACAATAATTCTGTGTAATTCTATGAGGCACAACCTGTATTTCAAAAGTGCCTTGCAAAGGCTTGCATGGTGCTAAATGTCAGCTTTCAGTTCTCGGATCTCAAATGGGAAATAATAGCTATGGACAACATTATCCTCTAAGATAGGCCACAATGTGTGAAACAGGAAAAAACCCAGCATTGCCATAACAGCTCCTTTGTGAATGGCGCGACAGGGACTGAGGCTTGTGTTTATATGAGTCTGCACAGATTCAATACAAACACTGGCCTGAGATGGGTCAGTGAATGGACTAAATGAAGGCACCATGGCATTGTTCTTCATTGTCCCACTTGATTCTAATAAAAACACTTAGCAATGCCTAGCCACACGTATTCCTGACCTGCTAGATAGTGTGTTATTATACTTGCATCCTGGAATAACAGAAATGCGAACTTACTTTCTACAGAAATGGATCTGTGGTCAGAGATTTTATTACCAAAATAGGCTTATTGCACAAACAGGGCTTCTATTACAGCTGCATCACAACCTCATAGCTTCTGTTCAAACTACAAGTTGCCTTTTGGAGGGCATCCCATACTTAGTTAGCATGGGTGATGGAGAATTCCCCTGTTCTGGATGTGTTGATTTTTTCCCCACATACACATGGAGTGGAAATATTTAAAGTACCTTTTCTCCCCCTACAAGTTTGGCCTGTTCTGGGTGCTGCTGAGAGAAGCATGTGTCCCTTAATTACACAGTCCTCTGGCTGTAGAGTCAGCTAGAGGGGAGATGAGGGAAGAGATGTCTGATTTGGATTAAGGGATCATTCCAAAACTTTCAGTTTGATGCAAAAAACACAACACCAAATGTTTGTGTCCTGAAACAATCATAATCCTTCAAAAGGGACTGGGTGGGAAGAATGCAGTAGATGGAGAGTAACCTTGCTATGACCTGTCCAATGATGGCAAATGGAGAACCAGAGCAAAGAATGGTCATTAGAAATTATAAGAATTAAATTACAAGCTTGCTAGAAGATAACAAGGGCTTCACCATTCTGCACAATTATTATTTTTTTGAAACATAAGGTTTTCATTAATCTTTTTTTTTTTTTAAGTAGAGAAAAAAAGGTATCAGTTCCAAAGTAAAAAAAAAATCCAGCAATAATTCAACACTTTCCAAAGTATTAAAGCCTGAAAAAGTATGGGGAAAAAAATGATTTGTGGCTTTATAGACAGCTAAAGATTGTAGAAGGAGGTTACTGGCTTTTCTGTGATTCTGTACCACTCTTTCCCCTTCTCATTCCTCACAGATTTATAAATCTTGGAATATTGATGTGTTGCAGGCTCATTAAATGGGGAACTCATCAGTAATGTCTCAGCAAGACTTCCATTGTAATAGGTCTCCAATTAAGAGAAGGATATTTTAATTCACTCCAAAAGAATAGTGACAGTATAATTTACATCCTATGTTTATCTTGGGGCTGTTTTTTTGCGAAGCATAAATGGAAGTGTGTTGTTTGCTTTTTGTTTTGTTGTTTTGCTTTTTTTTTTTTAAATTTACATGAAAAGCAGAAAGACATTTGTATATCATGAGGCCTCACACCAAGACCTGAAGCTGGAGTAGGACTGTTAGTGACAACCCTAATTCAGTACTGCCTGGTAACAGGTTATTGTTTAATTGGAAAATTTTCTTTTTCATTTAGAATAAATTAACAGCTCAGATCTTATGGATCAAATGCTCTGCTCATATCTGTTTTTCTGTTAACTGTAAACATTTCTTTTCCTTGCAAAACCATTGGCTATTCAATTCAGTGCAATAAAATCACACAAAAGCAAGTCTGAGGCATCTATGTGTGTCACTAGATGGCGATGCAAAACAGTTAAGGTATAGTTTAGTGGCAAATCACAACGCTGTGAAAGTCGTGTAATATAGGCTGCTGTGTTACTGTGCAATGCCCCGAAGAACCTGTTTCTGTCTACATGGTCACTAAAACAGGCTTGGGTGACAGGTCCCATCTCTTATAAACTTGTTTAGCTCACATGTGAATAGACTGAAAGAATCAATACACAGAAACCATCAGTCTTCTTTCTCTACAACAGCCTCTACACACTGCTCCTCCAAGTGTGGTGACACATTCATTCTGAGCTAATCCACTGAAACCAGGGACAGTGGCAAAGTTAGGGCTGTTTCCAGACACAATATGGCTCTGTCTTGGAAAATCTGTCAGGTACATTTCTAATGTCAAGCAGATGACTCATTCACTGCCTTTGCTGAAAGCCTGTGACAGAGATTTTCTGTAAATGATACAGGAGGGTGCTATGTCTACTAATATTTAAGACTGGGTCACCGAACCTTAACAGTTTAAAGAATAAAAGGTGGGAGTTAGCTCACTGCACTGCTGGGAGCTCTGGGAATCAAGCTGCTACCCAGTCTCTCACTTCACCTGGACCAGGGCTGTCAGCTGAGTTTAGCTCCAAATTACAACTGAACTGCCACTTGCCTCCCAGCTCTGCCTTCAGTTATGGCTGAGTCTGTGCACTCAGATTGGAGTTTCAATGCAGCATTAGAGCTGGCAAATACAAGAAGGAAGAACAGTTCAACTGTGACTTTGCAGTTTAGCTAGTGAGTTTACTGATGGTTTGCGAGCCTAGCAATGTCCAGGTCCCTTGCTGAGAGGTGAACTGCATGCAGGGCCAGCAGGTTCATGTTGACACAGAGTCAAGTCACACCTGAAGTTTGGGTGGGCACTTCCTATTGGCCTTTTTTCTTCTTTCTGCACAGGATGCATGTGTGTATCCAATGCTATCCAGGGCTGGAATGCCAGAATGAGATGGAGCAATGCAAAAGGCCAATAGAGTAATCTAGGATTTACTCCCCTGCCAAGAAGTGCTCTGCCCAACTCAGACCGAAGTGACTAAGGCACCATGAGCTCTTGTCAACTCCCTTGGGAAGTTACTTGCAAAGATCTAATACATCTCCTTGGCCTCAAAAGCCTCGCCCTAAACTTGTCTATTCCAGTGATCCCATTGCCCTAGTCTTCTCAGTAAGAAATCTCTGGCTCTCTGTAACACAGCCTGGTATCTTGATGTTTGCCCAAGATTAACTTATTTAACTATTCCTTTCACTATCTCATCATGAGTCGGTCTCTCAGTCCAAATGTCTCAATCATTTCTGTCATTCTTCTCAAAAGAATGAAAACTCTCCTATAAATAGAACTGGTTTATGTTCCAGTCTGCTGCTGATCTTTCCATTACCAAAACTTCTGAACATTTTATAGCCCACCATCTGCTGTGCATGATGGCATGCAGATGTTAGTCATACAGATGTCAGACATTTTTGGCTGCTGGTACAGCAATAAGGAAATATTTCTCTAACACAAAATCTTGAGATCTTGCCTTAAATGAACTAAGTAATGAAAGGTTAGTTCTGTACTGGGCTCCCTTTGCTTCTTGCTATTGACGAATAAAACAACATTTTGCCACTTAACATTTGGGGGAAAAAACCCCATTTTAAAAATATTTAATTTATATTGTTCCTTAAAAGTCGCTAAAACCTACTTTTTGCTAAGATTCCCCCACACCATTGACATTGAGTTAATTGACAAAACTTTGGCCACTGGTGGGCTACCACAATGGCCTATCACTCCTAACTCCATTCTCTCATTGTCCCCTGAGCTCTTGCATCCATCTGTCTGACTAGTGTCTTCAACAGAGATCATAATGTCCTTGATGAAAAGATTTTCTTAATATCTAAGGTTAATATTTCTAAGGGTGAGGTTATGGACAAATAGTCTTGGAGTGTTTATCACAGTTTTATTATCAGTCAACTATTAGCAATAGATATTTGCAGACAGTTTTCAAGAGGAGGAATGAAACCATTTCAGTAGATAGTTTTTAATAAAAGTTGTTAGTTAATAGAAGGATTGAATTGCTTTCTCTGTTGTTTTGGTTGTTGGTTTGGTTTCTTTTTTTTCCTTTGGGAGGGGTAGCAACTCTAATACTGGTAACACAAATGAAAATCAGAATGGAGTCGTAGAAGAGGAATGAAAGGGACTGGGTATCTGGTCATCAACTTTGTATCCTGCAGAGATATGATCCCAAATGGTCTTGGAGAGCATGGATATGCGGTTTTAGGCTTCTGGAGATTAGAAAATCACTCACTATGGCAGGTGAAGTGATTCTGTGTCCTGTGACCATTTAATGTTAGCCATGTTTGCAAAAGGACAGTGTCTGCTATATCTTGATTCTTCCAGTGCTGATGCATATAAGTTAAGCAGCTTTAATAGTACTAGTCATTTGTGTGTTAAATTTCCATTGTTACTGGAAAGATCCCAGGTCACCTCCCCACAGTGGAAGCAGGAGCTTGTTATAGTAATTATGGAAAAAACAACAACATCCAGACATGAAAACTTGGACCAATCATTTCACCTGGGATCTCTTTCACAACATATTTACTTTCTCATTTCTTTCTCTCTCCTCTTTAATTTTTGTAATGCTGTGATCTTCCTTAAGTTTTCAGCTTAATTCTATCATTTAAATATGTGCAGAATTCAGGAGTCTTCACTGAAGACAGGAACATTACCACTGATTTCAAGGCAGCTGGATTCATATATCAGCAACACATGAAGGCTTACATGTAAGGTTGCCTTTAGGCATGAAGAAAGAAAAGCCAGCAATGGAAATACACATTTCCCTCTCCTTTTTTGTTCTTTTTGGTGATCATGCATTGTCAGGGAAATTTTGTGATCAATACAATTCTCTGAGATGAGGTGACAGGGAAATAGATTCACTTATTTTGGTCTTCCAGGTTTGCTCAGCACAGGTCTTCTGCCAGTGTTTCTCCTGTGACTCAGCCCATCCAGCGGACAGAAATGTTACAGCATTGGACTGCTTTTACTATATATTTAGACAGAAGCTGCCTGGACTGGGAAGTCATTCTCTAGTCATACATTATGTAGAGAGGTACCAAACAATGGTAAGAACTTACTTCACTACAGTAATGCTAGTGTTTTGAGGACACAGGCACTGAAGTGCTCCATCAACAGCCTGCAGTGATCAGCAGTCAGAGAAGGGCAGTGACAGTTTGTCTCTGAATGCTTAAAAATAGGAATATAGATGGTCTCTGCATATCGCAAGGCAATTGCATCCAAAAAACAAACCTTGAAATGCTAATATATAGCCTATCAGATGTGTCACTTCAGATGTAAGCCTCTACATGGGTATAATCCAAGAACAGCAGCAATATATTAATAAAACATGCTTCAACCACATCTTTTCTGGCAGATTGTACTTGTGCACTGTAGTCCAAATATATAATGAAATCCAGATCTCACTAGTTGCTGGAATGTCCTTTGTCAATAACTGTGAAAAATGTCTCTCATCCTGCAGTACAAAATTGAGCTGTGGAATTTATGTGCATAAGTTCTTCCACCCTTAAAAAGTATTTTTCATCCTGAATGAAAATACTGAGACTGATTGTTCATGGCAGAGACCACTCCCTAGCTCTGCTGTATATCCTAATACCTTCTGCACCAATTTTGTTTATGTGAATTTATTGCTTGTGAAGTAGACTACCCCAGCAGCCTCAAAATTTCAGATTTTCTGTTACTGTTTGATTAAAAATTAGTACTAGTATTAGCAAACAGGAAAGAGATGCATATGTATATATACTCCATGTGAGACACTGAATCAGGGACCAGGATCCTTTTTTTATCCAGTGTGCCTCTCTAAGGTTTGGGTACTAAACACTAGTGCTGAAAACTAGTTCAAGGAAAGAACTTAAGAGCCCTGGGCTTCCAACTACTTGTATTCCTTTTCAATTTTTATGAGATTATCTACAGAATCCTGGCCTGTGGAGCACTTAACAGTCAGAGCACCCTCCACAATGGGTGTCCCCTTGCTCTGTGACTCACTAAGGAGAGATTCCAAAAGCCTCTGGCAGAGAAGGTCTCGTTCAACCTGAAGGAGATGAGGGAGAGCCACAGACTGCCACTGAGTGTGACACAGGAGTGCCTTTTGACACAAAGGAAAGAGAAAAGAGTGACTCCACTGGAGATGAAATACTGTAATGCACCTGATAGCATATAAGAAAGGCAAGGACAATGAATGCCTGCAAGTGACCATAAACAGCCTGACAAGAAGAGTGTTACATTACCTGCACATAATAATATTTCCAGCTGTCACTTTCAGGCTTGAACCATTTTCAGTCTGACACAAAGCAGAGAGACATAAACATTAAATTTTTGCTCTGCTTCAGCCTTTTGCCTTGCCATGCCATGCCATGCCTTACTGTCCCTCCACAGACCCATGAGAGCACCAAAGTGAAACTTCAGTATGTGCTCTTCTGACTTAGAACCATCAGATGATTTGAATCTCCTCCATTGACTAGTAATGAATGTTAGCACAAGAATGTGTGCAGCCGTGTAACTAGTAATTTTTTATATTCATCCCCAAAGCATTCTGACACATAATTACTGAGAATAATCACTGAGCACAGCCCTGTTTTGGAAGGCTCTTTTATTGCTGAAGCGTAGCACAGTCTGGTTTTTAAACATGATCCTCCTCCACTCCTACCCTTTCAATTTTATAATCAAAACACATCTTAAAAAAAACAACCCAAACAAAAAAAAACTCTTTTTTTTTTTTTTTTTAATTTAAATTACAGGGTACAAGAAAAAGATTTGTAAACCAGAATATTTTAGAGCAGATAATGAGGCCCACAAATATGTAAGGAACAACCCCCTCTGAATCAGTGGGCTGTTTTCTGGCAGAATCTCACTGAAGTTCCTCTACCAGTGCAGAGGAGAGCTGAGACTTCCCTGGTAAGTGAATGAGCTGATTGTATTGCAGGACAATTTCTACTTGATCCTTTTCCAAGTGTGCAAAGCCATAAGTGATTGCATTTGTACAAAACAGTTGTCAAAGAGAACAGACCTGGGAGCTCTGCATTAAGCATCCAAGTCATAGCATTTGTGCAGAGAGAAGTTGCATAGGCACCAGCTTCCATCCTGCTTAAATATGCTTTGTACTATAAAATGGGGGCACGAGAGCTCTGTTCAGAAGGGCTCAACATCATCTGGCAGTTGCTCAAACAAAGGAAGGGAGGAGGACAAAGGAAGCACGCCAGAGAAAGGAGGTGGCATGGATTAGTGTTCGGACCTATGAGAGCACAAAGGCCTCTGCTGCAGAGGTGCAAAAGGGAAAGGAGAATCCAGGTCCTTACAGCTGGTGAGTTCACTGCCATGGCTGAACTAATTTGGCTGTGCAGGTATGTGATTTGGGAGAGGTAACTGATGACACTTCATGGGACTTCTTGAACCCCTGCACCATGCCAGTAGTACAGCTTCCCATTGGGGTTATACTTCCACATGAGAGGGACATTGGCACCACTTGTTCATGATTTGAGCTAATGAGGTGTCCTTTTCCTAACCATCTAAAGAGCTATTTCAGTGACTGTGACTATCCCAAGACTATTTCTGTTGTTTTCTAAGTGCTACACCTCAGCATGTGTATCATCAAGAACTCATTTGCAGCACACTGCAAGGGCTTTATCACTCCCACCAGTTTGTGATTGGTTAACAGTGTTTGCAACGCCGGCAGATGGCAATCTTTGTATTCCTTTGCTCTCACGTATAACACTTTCATCTTGGTGTACAGAACACCAGTTGCATCAGTCAGTTTAGGGTAGAATTATGTCAGTCCTGGCCAGATGATGTTTTGCTCTTCCTGGCTGACGTTTCCATCCCAGATGTTAACCAGATGTAGAACAAGAAATAGGCCTATGTGAGAGCCTTCCTCTCACCAGGAAGCTCTGTAAACTGGGCAAGGAGAGGTGCTAAACACAAGGTCATCTTGAGCACAGACCAATAATAACATCAAGACATCAGAATTTCACTGCCTTTCAAATATAGCCTGAACCTTTGTGGCCGACCAACCCTGTCAGTACCTAGGAGCCTTAGCCTACAGTTAAAAACAATTAGTTTTAAAGTTTGTAATATTTCTTTTTAAAGCCTAGAGTGTCATGATGCATCACCCGTTTCTAAGAAACATTCCTGAGGACTCCACAGCAGAATGTATATTTAAAAAGTGAAGATTCAAATGAGGTCAACCTATTTATCAAACGTGCCTTTCTATTTTCGGAGCTTGATCTGACTAACCAGGCACTGCTCTTTTTTATTATGGGTCACTGCTTTTGCAAGCCTCCCTGTACTGACTCCTTTTCCTGCTTACATACAGGGGGCTGTGGTGCAGTTCCCCTGTTTACACTATTAGTTGTTATTTCCCCAGCTGCTGGCTGGGTTATGACCCCAGTCAGATCACTAATAATAGCCTCCTCCCCTCTCAGGAAAGCCAGGAGCCAGCGGGGTTGAAGAAACCTGTCCCTTCTCAGAGCATCAACAATGTCTAGCTTCACAGCATTCAGGCTCTGGTGCCCTCTACTTTAAAACCCCCCCACTGGCATCAGCAGGGGAACCTGCACCTGCTTAGCTGGCTCCCATCTCCCCAGAGCTGTACAAAGCAGCTGATGCCAGTTTTCCCAAGCCCCTTCCTGGTAAGCAATTTCTCCCACACTCTCTGGAGGATTGCCTGGAAGTCTACAAAAAGCTCTTTCCCACTCAGTCCTCTGGCTGTCTCCTCCTTGTTGCTCCCTTATTTCTCCAGGCTTTGTAGTTCAGGAGGTAGCTGGCTTTCCTGTTAATTCCTTAGCAGCTAAAACAGTGTCATTGTGTGCTTACCTTGACATACTTGATACATATTTTATTTTTTTTCAAGCCTGATACTTAAAGCAGAATATAGAAAGACTCGTGGTACATAAACAGATATAAATTTTCTCTTTGTGTACATAGCATTAACTTTCAGTTCCTTATTAAAACCACTCTGAGGGTTGCAGGGTTTGTACATTGCATTCCACCTTTCTCAAGTTGCTCATGTCACTTCAGTGGGTTAAAGAATTCATTTCCATAAACCTCCAGAGAGCTGCACTCTTCAGGGGTGGGTGCCGTTGTGATCTCATATTTCCCATGTAGATGTGACCATAGGGAACTCATTCCTTCTTTTTGCCACGACTTCCAGTTCAGCCAAGAAGGTTTCTTAGAGCCTTTATTTGTAAGAATAAACAGCAGAAAACCACCACATTCTTGGAGAAATTATCCCAGGGGCTGAGATAATTATTAAAAATTACTAGTAATTGCAATTACTTCAAGTCTGCATTTAATAAGATTTCATTCTTAATCACTGGTTATCCTTCTGTTGGATTAAAATGCAATTTATTTTCAGAAGAATCTTTCCTGTGTATGCATGAGAAGATCAAGACCAAGGTGTTCCTGTGACTTCCACAAAGTTTTTTCCCCACCTCTGTTTAAACAGGATCATATCCTGGCACCAGGTCAGTTTTTGAACCCTTTGAAATCCTTTTGAGGAGACTGATGTGCAGTGGCAGTAACCACCCTATGACACTACAGATGACTTCCCAATTTCTCATGGGCATGCTGGCTGACTTTCTCCTTGATGCAACATTCACACCAAAAGCTTATTTCCAGTGGCTCAGATACCGTGACCTTTAAGTCCCATACAGAATATCTGCCTTCTAGGGTATTGGTCTTCATAAAATCATAGAATGAGGGAATGATTTGGGTTGGAAAAGACCTTTAAGATCATTGAGTCCAACTGTTAATATAGAACTGATAAGTCCACCACTAAACCCCATCACTAAGCACCACATCTCTTAAGTATCTTATGCATGTTCTGTGCGTTTTTTTGCTTCTTGCTGTATGACCTTGAACTGGCTGTTTAAAATATATGTTAAGTTTACCAGAGTTCAATGTTGGCCTGTATAAATTATTTACTCTCTAAGAAATTCTGATGCCAAATATTTCCAGCAGTCATTTTAAGGTTATTCCTCAGCTCAGATAAAGATACTAACAAACATCAGCCTTGAGAATAATCCCTGTGGCTCCATGTCTTGTTATGTGCTAGTCCCTCACTACAGCTGCCTTACAATCTATCATCTTCACTGATCTGCCACCCTTAAGACAGAATCTGTAGCATGCTACTTTTTTCACCAGGTTGGGAGAGCAAAGCAAAGTCCTCACAGGAATTCTTTAGCATATCTCTAACAGGAGAAGGATAGACAGCAGAACTGTTACGGAAATCTTTTTTTTGAGAAAAAAGAACTTTGTTGTCATGGACGGAATGTGTTTGCTGTGGTTTTATTAGGCTTATGCACATAAGTGATGTTTTGCTTATGTGTGGTTTCAAATTATCACCAAAATCAAGAAAATTTTGTTCATTTAGCTTTGGTGTTTTTGTTTTGTTTTGGTTTTGATGTTTTGTTTTGGTTTTTTTGTTGTTGTTGTTTTTTTTTTTAATAATTTAACCCAAATTAAATTTTCCTTCAGCATTGTAGGGTCACTTCTTTTTATAAATCTCTATAATAAAACTGGAGGAAACCTTGAAATGAAAACCTCATTTTGAATTATAGTTTCTTCAAAATGTCACAATGAAACAGTGTAATGTTTAGAGACCATTTTTTCTTGTCAAGATTAATAAATCTGCAAGTCTGCCACTAATTTAAGTGGAAAACATTACCCTCCCCTGCTCCATAGAACTCCAGGTTTGTGACCCGTGTGAGAGGTACAATCCTCCCACCTCCCAGTGAGTGTAGGATATGATATTCTGGGAGAGACTGGGCATCTTTGCACTCATGCTGATGTGAGCACAGGCGTTCAGCATCCTTCCCCCCCTTCAGGGCAAACCACTGACCACAGAATGCAAACTGTGGACACATATTAGCAAAGTCACTACTAATGTTTATGAGTGCACTAGACAGCTTAAAGTAAAAATGAAGCAAATAAGGAGAGAAACAAAAGTTTTTTATCCTTGAAACATTAATTTCAAGGGAAGTAGAAGTTACTTTCCTCTTCCCCACAAGGTAACTAAGGTAAAATAAAATATATTATCACAGAAATGTAACAGGATCTCTACAAATAAAAATCTTGGAAAAACACATTAAAAGTAGTATTAAGGTCTTTAATGTTTTCAGGTGTTATCCATCACCTAGAATTAAGTGGTGTTTTACACTGAAGGTGCACAAATCATTGAAGCCAGTGTAAAACAGCTAAAGACCAGGTGCTGGCAGCATAGCTGTGCCAGTTTACGTCAGCTCAATAGAACGGTGTCATTTACACCATGAAGAGAGACCAAAGGACATGACTCTGATTGTACCTGTGCCTCTGTAGGTATTTTTACACCTTTTGTCTCTTTTTTTGTTTTCACTGCTAGTGCACTTTCATAAGAAATACACAAAACTCTAATTTTAGCACAGTAATAAACATGCTGATCTCTTTAAAAGCTAGAAATTAACAAAAAGCCATGCCCATATGATATTTGCAGAAAAGACTGTACCAATATACATGAGGACCTGAAAGAGAAATTAGTTGTAAAGTGCAGAGAAATTGGATTTCTCTGGAGAACTCCCAGAAAGCAAATAAACAAGGAAAAGGGGAGCAGGAGACACAAATAATAGAGTTAAAACCCAGTTATTTTTAAACAAAGCTGTTACTGACACTTATGGGGAACCGCACTTCTCACAGAACAGTTTTCTACCCAGCTGGTGTGTGTGCCTAACGAGAGGAAAGAGAAAACTGAGACTGCAGAGTGACAGGGAGCTGGGACATGTGAAGGAAAGAGTTAAGGCTGGAGTCACCCATCTCTGTGATGCTGTGCAGTATTTCAGCCCCCCTGCCTTCCTCCTCCCTCTCTGTGTTGGAGTGGGGAGGAGGCGGGTTCTGCTGAGCTGTTAAATCCTGAGTGAAGTTTCCCCCATTTCCAGTGGCCACCGTTGTCTGAGGCTGGTTTGGAGAAGGGCTGGAGTTACCCTGACATTTCTGGGACTGCGGCCAGCTAAGAAGGGAAAGAGAAGAAAAGAGGAGTCTTTTACAATTTGCTTTTGTCGAAGAGTGGAGAAAGGGGAAAGGGAAGCGCCCTCTTTTTTTTCAGCATCACATTCCTGTGTTTTTCTTCAGCCTGGAAAATATATTAATGTTGGTGCTTTCCTTTCTGGAAACAAAGAAGCTAAACGGGACTGAGGAAGTAAGGAGTGGGAAGGAGGTTTGGGAAGTTTTAAGAGAGAGAGACTCAGAACAGCTGCGAGTTACCTTTTCTTAATGAAATCCCTGCTCGTGTGGGTAACTGGAATAGCAAAAAGTCAGACCTGCAGGTAAATGGAGAAGCAGAGATCCTATAGGAAATTTCCGCTGACCTCATCCCAATTGTCAAGAAGGTGAAGAAGAAAGTAAGTGAAAAAGATACACAGGGAGACAGACAGGCTCTGGGACCTGTTGGGCTGCATAAAGAGAAGTCACTGGCCAGTAGCAAAGCTGTGTGGTTTTGGGCTCCTTTTAAAGGAAAAACGTGAAGCCTCGTCTCTGGAAGGGGAACTTCCCTGAGAGTGTAAGTCTCAAGTCCAATTCTTGGCTTTCTGCTTTACGTGCCGGAGCCTTTCTCTGTGTGTGTTTGCGTGTGTGTGTGAGAGCGTGAGAGAGACAGAGAGAAGGATGCAGATCGGCGTTAGACAGAGTCATGTTACAGACGCATGACCTCATTTTTGCATAAAATGATCCATTTTGTGCTTTTCCAAAAAGAACTGTAAACTGTACAAAGGCACCAGGGCAGGACTGAGGTGTAATCAGCGCTTTAAATCACAAAAAACTAGCCAATTTGTGCTTTGCTTTTTTTCATCATTTGTGCAAGGTATTTTCATACTGTTAACATCTAACTTCTTGTTCTTGTCCTTGTCTCAAGCAGATTGCACAATGAACTGGAGGCCAGCACTCAGCTTAGCCCTGCTGTGGGCAGCATGGCTCGTGTGCAGTTCTGAGAAGATGGGAAGGGTAGCAGAGAGAGGGAGCCATGGAGTTAGGAAAGTGCCCCTGGCTTACAGGGCTCCAAGCAGCCTCCTGAGAAGATCTGAGGCATCCCCAAGGAATCTGAGCCTGAATCCCCAACACCCTGTCACCAAGAGGGATTCTTCAGCACCTCCAAAGGCACCTGCCAATCTCCTTCAAGGGGAAGCACGTTCTCAGTCCAGGGGCACAGGAACCAGAATGAGACGGGTACAGAGACTCATAGCTACAGCCAAATACTCCAAGTCCCAGATGATTAAGGACGAAGGGATATCCCCCGCCTCACAGTCACGACTGGTACGTTTCCCTTCAGGGTCAAGTTCCCCCAATGTCCTGGCCAGCTTTGCTGGGAAAAATCGGGTGTGGGTCATTTCTGCCCCTCATGCCTCTGAGGGCTACTACCGGCTCATGATGAGCCTGCTGAAAAATGATGTTTACTGTGAACTGGCTGAGAGGCACATCCAGCAGATTGTGTTGTTCCATGAAGAAGGGGAAGAAGGGGGAAAAGTCAGAAGGATAACCAATGAGGGAAAAATTCTGGAGCAGCCACTAGATCCCACCCTCATCCCTAAGCTTATGAGCTTTCTAAAACTGGAGAAGGGGAAATTTGGCATGGTGCTGTTGAAGAAAACACTGCAGGTAGAGGAAAGGTACCCTTATCCAGTCAGGCTAGAAGCCATGTACGAAGTCATTGATCAGAGCCCCATCAGAAAAATTGAGAAGATGAGGCAGAAGGGCTTCATTCAGACTTGCAAAGCAGCTGGAGTGGAGGGACAAGTGGTTGAGGAAGGCAATAATGGGGGGATCACCCAGCATACCACTGGTGGTGGACATGTCCAGGTGTCAGCAAGGAAGGAGGAGCCAAGGAAGAGCAATAATCAGCCAACAAGGATCAAAACTGTGAGAAAACCAATAACAACCACAGTAGTCACTCCTCTGCCTACAGTAAGGACCACCACCCTTCCTCTCACCACCACCACTACCCCTGCCACCACCCGCGCAGTGACAACAGCAATCCGGTCTGTCACAACAACTACACCCCTCCCCACCACTCAGAGGACCTGGACCACGAAGTCACATTCCACCACAGAGTACCACAGGCTGCCAATGGCTCCCGATGCCACCACGCCACGAGTCACAGCCTCTGAGGATTTCTACTCTCCTGTGTGGAAGGCAAACCGCAGGGATCGTCAGCGCAGCCACCCGGAGAAACACTCAGTGGCCACACGGAAACCGAGCAAAGCTGCCCGCTATGAGAGTTTCACAGCAGTCCCAACAGCTCCCTCAGTGCACTATACCAAGGCAAATGTGGGCAGATTTAAAGATAACCGAACAGACAGAAAGGACTATAACCATAGGGACCTGAATGTCACACCAGGGCAACATAAACCAACCAAGACTAAAGCACCAAAAAAGAAGGCACAAGAAAAGATACTGAGTAATGAATATGAAGATAAATATGACCCGAGCAAGTCTGCTAGTTCCCATTTGGAGGAAGAGTTTGCAGCAGGAAATGTTCCCCCAAAGAAAGGAAAAGAATCAAAGAAGCATGAGCGAATGGATAAAGCTGAGAAGAAGAAGAAGAAGGACAGACCTGACAAGCTTCAGAAGCAGTCCAAGAAGGACAAAGCTGAGAAAAAGAACAAGCAGGACAAAGACCGTAGCAAGAAGAACAAGAAAGGGAGCAGGACTGAGAATGAGGATTTCCCCAAGCCCAACAAGAAGCCTTTCCTACAGCCTCCCAGGAAATTGGTGACTGACCTCCTGGAGTATTTTGAAGGCAAAAGGCGGCTCATTGTAAGTAACTCATTCATGTGATTATCTAAGTGAAGTCCTATCTTCCTCCTAGTATGAATATATGGAACACGAACTTTATGGTGGTTTTGTATTATTGTTTTTTTGGTGCTTTTGTTTACGAGGTAAAATTTCTAGACCCAAACGATCATTTCCAACAGAGAAGTTTTTGCAGCCTTATGTTGGAAATCTTACACGCAGTATGAACATCAGTCAGCCAGGAGTTACACTAAAACCTCTTCCCTGTTTTTCCTATTAGCCACCATATAGCCATCAGATGATCCTGTTTCCAGTGGGTATGTGTCAGGATCTGTATAGTTCTGATCGACAAAATGACGCTTCAGTGTGGATTACATCCATTCGTCACTTTTGGGGTACTTGCCAATGTTACCACATTTCGATGCTCAGCGTGCCCTGCCAGCTGGCACACTTGCTTTATATTGGTGCTGGTGTCCTAAAACTGGAAGCAAGCCAGGTGGCTTGGCACTACTCGTGCGTGTCTGACTGAGGATATACACAAAGGCGTGTGATCAGATGCCCTGAGGTAGAGTTGTTACATTTGCTATTCTTTCTGTCGGGAATTTGGCATTCAGATCTTCAGAGATCCCGTGCACACTTTATTATCTTTTGTGTTTTTCTCCTGCTGTCTTTATTAAACTGTAATGCTATGGTAAGTTTTCAAGTCTGAGAAACTCAGCATGGTCTGGAGCTACTTGTCCCAGGGTTTAATAGTGTTGTATGTTTTCCCAACTACTTATCTAAAAGCCCAGTTCACCTGGGACAGGAAACAGTTTTAGCTGTAGTAAAAATGTTTTTTCTGGCAGATGGCATGCACCCTGAAAGGTACATTTCAAAAAACAATTCTTTAAAAATATTATTGTGGGAGCTGGTTTCTTGCAATTATTCCACTGCAAGCTGACCCATTTCACAGTTACTGTCCAATAGTTAACGTCACAAACACAACTTAGACTTTCATGACTCATATTCCAACACAAATAACTAAGATGCCAAGCTAAGTTTTCTAGAATCATAGAATCATAAAATCATAGACTAGTTTGGATTGAAAGGGACTTTTAAAGGTCATCTAGTCCAACCCGTCTGCACTGAGAAAGGACATTTTTAACTAGATCAGGCTGCTCAGAGCCTCATACAACCTGACGTGGAATGTTTCCAGGGATGGGGTATCTACCACCTCTCTGGGCAACCTGCTGCAGTGTTCCACCACCCTCATTGTAAACAATTTCTTCCTTGTATCTAGTCTCAATCTCCACTCTTTTACTTTCAAACCATTACCCCTTGTCCTGTCACAACAGGCCGTGCTGAAAAGTCCCCATCTTTCTTGCAGATTTCCTTTAAGTACTGAAAGGCCACAAGAAGACATGGTCACCCTGGAGCCTCATCCTCTCCAGGCTGCACAACCCCAGCTCTTTCCGATTGTTCTCGCAGGAAAGGTGCTTCAGCCCTCTTATCATTTCTGTGGCTGGCCCTCCTCTGGTCGGTCCGTGACTTTCTTGTGCTGACTCCTCCAGAGTTAGAAACAGTGGTCCAGGTTGCTTCTCACCAGACCAGAGTAGCAGGGCAGAATCACCTTCTTGACCTGCTGGCCATGCTTCTTTTGATGCAGCCCAGGATGCAGCTGGCCTTACGGCCTTTTGGCCTTCTGGGTTCATGTCCAGCTTTCCATGCACCAGTGACCCCAAGTCCTTCTCTGCAGGGCTGTTCCAAATCCCTGCATCCCCCAGCCTATGTAGATACTGATGATTGCCCTGACCCAGGTGCAGGACCTTATTGAACCTCATGAGTTTCACACAGGCCCGCTTCTCAAGCTTGTCCCTCTGGATGACATCCCATCCCCTCAGATGTGTCAACTGCACCACACAGCTTGATGTCACTTGCAAATGTGCTGAGAGTGTACCTGATCCCATTGTCTGTGTCATTGATGAAGATCTTAAACAGTACTGGGTCCAGTAGAGACCCCCAAGGGACACCACTTGTCAGCAGTCTCCATCTGGTCATTGAGCCATTGAGCCCTCTGGATGTGACCATGCAACTAATTCCTTATCCACCAAACAGTCCACCCATCAAATCTGTGTCTCTCCAATATGGAGGGAAGGATGTTATGGGGGACTACGTAAAAGGTGTTCCAGCAGTTCAGATAGACAACACCCATAGCTCTTTCCTCATGCAGTAATGCATTCACTTCATCATAGGCCACTAGAATGATCAGGCAGGACTTTCCCTTTGTGAGCCATGCTGTCTGTCTCAGATCACTGCCCTGTCCTCCATGTGCCTTAGCAGAGCAGAATTCTAGGGAGATCTGTTCCATGATCTTCCCAGGCACAGAGGTGAAGCCCACAGGTCAATAGTTGCTGGAGTCCTCCTTTTTACCCTTTTGAAAAATAGGTGCAGTGTTTCCCTTTTTCAAGTCTCCAGGGACTTCACCTGACTGCCAGGATCTTTCAAATATTATGTCAAGTGGCTTGGCAACTACATCAGTCAATTCCCTTAGGACTCTGGGATGCATCTCATCTGGTCCCATAGGCTTGTGTGGAACTAACTTTCCCAAAGTCAGTTTCCCTGATCAGGATTTTAATTGGACCATTGGAATTTAATTAATAATTCTGCTGAAGATTCACAGACCTGAGCAGAGGCAACTTTCTGTTCCCCCTCCTCATTGTGCCAGCTCTGGGGGCTTAGCAGAGCTATCAGACTTGCATTCTCCAACATGTTGGAATTGGACAAAAGCCATATATTTGAAAAACTTGAACTTGACTGAATTTTGCAAATAATGCTTTTACTTTTAATGAGTTACTCATTAACTCATACTTAGCCAAATCAAAAGCTCAGAGAGAGAAACCTCACACAAGTTTGGGATCTTTGAAATCTTGTTGCATATCTCAACATTGTGACTTCCAAGAATATATGCAGCATCAGGAGAAATGAAAACAGATCTGTAAAAAGAGCCTAAAGCAGATCTCACAGATGTCATGCTGCTAATTAATTACACCAACACAGACCTGGCAACTTAAAGGATGGTATTTGAACCTTCTGATACTAAGCAAACTCTCAGCTGGATCTTCAAGAAAATAAGAAAAAAAAATAATCTCAGGCACTCAGGCTAAAACTCACTGAAGACAAATTATTATGCCACACTGCACTTCACTTTTTTTTTATATCTAATACCATCCTCAGCCTGCTTGCCCTGAAGTTTCTTGGAGAATAGGTTTGATTTGGTCATCATTACTGATGTCAGCAGTGGCTGAACTCTCCTATCACTTTGCCATGCATGGCACATGTGGAAAACAAATAACTTCTCCAGCTTTTTTAAATACACACGTGCCTATTTGCATTCCTTCCATCAAACTGTTTAGTTCCTTTAGGGCCAGTCCTTCCAGCTAGATGAACTCTGACATTCATGAGGCTGCAAACTCCATCTCTAGAGAATTAGTCCACACTGCTGCAGAAGGAGGCTACCTGAGTTATTCCCTGTTGCTTTGCTATATTTTCATCTTATAGTTGCTATAAGAGACTGACTCCCAGGATCACTGTTTCAGTTCTCTCCCAAAAATCTTTGGACTCTCTAGGATTTTAAGTCCTAAACATCTTTAAGGATTTCAGATGTGAATTCAGATTTCAGTGTGAATTTCAAATATCCGGAATTATGAAGGTTATTCTGGGACAAATAAAGGATGCTGTTGCAGAAACTGATAAACTATGGGTTTCGAGTCCACCTGTCTATAGCCTGTCTATACGTCTATAGTGAGGCTTTTATTGCAGTCTTACTAACACTGAGAAATCCTGGCTTAGTGAGTTTGGGTTTTTTGTTTATTTCTCTGTGGTGATGAAATGCTGACTGATAGTTTGTATATAACACTTCATTTATATATGCACCTATATGCACATGGACATACACACACATGCATGCAAATACAGATGCAGTGTATATAGTGCCTGGGTTAAAACAGTCCTGGCACAAAGCTTTGATTTGAAGTTTGTTTTGCCTCTTAAATGTTCCCTGCTCTGCTCTACAAGGTTTGATACAACAGATCAAAATCAGACTTCACTGTGTATTCCTGCTTACAGTCTCCAAAACTAGAAGGACAACATAAACCAATGGTCTGGTTTTGATCTCAGTCCTCAAATCCTTTTCATGATCCTTTTTTTTTTTTCCATTGGAAGCATTTCTACACAATTTAAAAGCATCATGTTACATGTTATGACCCAGAGAAATCAAATCCTCCTTGTGCCTGACTCTCATTCACCTCCATGTCTTGATGCTGCAGTCATGTCAGGAGTTACTTGCATAAAAGACAGTCAGATCTCATAAGCCCAGAAATGCCTCTTACATTTCAGTGCATTGATGAACTGGATTTATAGGGAGTATTTCATAAAAAATATCCTCCAGGTCCTACAAACTTAAGAAGGCATCTAGAAGATGATTGAGCTTGTTATAGACCACATCATAAGCTTGAAACTGAAGGATTCTGGTGATTATTTATGACTTTAAACCCTAAAATTTTGATCCAGATTCCAACCCTTTTTGTGTTTGGGGGATCAGTGCCAGGTCCTTGATCACAGTTCACTACTGCCAATTAGATTTATTACATTGCTAGAGCTGCAGCATTCCTCTGTACCTTCTGCTGGAAGCTGCTTCACAGGACCACTGCATATTGTTACACACACCCTTTCCCTGGAATATTTGAATCTATGTTGTGTGCTTTACATTTTTTAAAAGTTAAATCTTTGCAACTGTTAAGAGGTTTTTAAATAAGTACTATAAACTGTAGAGATTTTTATACTTTTGTGGTTGTGTTTGTTCCTCCTCCTGCTCTGCCCTCATAACGGTGCCTTCTCAGTAAATATAAGTCCCAGACAACATCAAAGTGGCTTAGAACAAACAAAAGGTAGATCAGCAATTTTCAGATGAGGTCACAGTGGCCTTAGCAAGTTTTCAAGGTTTTCTTATAGGGCCATCAGTTACATAAGGATTCATGTAGCCCTAGTTGCACTAAGCCCCTGACAGTCAAAACAGCCACCAGGAGCCCTGCCTGGATCATGGCATGAAGCCAGAGTAGCTGTCATTTTCCCAGTACTCCCACTGTGACTGAGAATGGGAAATCCTAGATTCATGACACCACTGAAGACTTCGAGAGATACCTTGCAGGAGTAGTAGGACAAGGGATAGTAAGAGAGTACAAGGTTTTCTGTAAAATCCAGTGCCACTTCTTCTACCAGCACTGTGGAGGAACAGCAGAGGAGCTAGTGCCACCAGCTGGCTGGCTGTACTTCCTAAGGTTTTGCTGTTGCTGGTTTGGGTCAGGCCCAAGGCTAAACGTACTTGCCAAACACTCATAAATACAGTCAGGCTATAGAGTTGTCAACAGATGTATGGAAAAGAAAGCCCAGTTTTCAGACAGTGACTTATTCCCCTCCAGTAAAATACTCATTGCTTCACTCCTTATACAATCTCTTTTGTCTCTGTCACCAACCAGCTGATCACGGCCCCCAGGGCGGACAACACCATGTACGTACAGCAGCGGGATGAGTATCTGGAGAGCTTCTGCAAGATGGCAACGAGGAAGATCTCAGTCATTACCATTTTTGGCACCATGAACAACAGCAGCATGAAAATTGACCACTTCCAGCTAGGTTCTTTATTTTTTAATAATTTCTTTCCATATCATGGCCACAATACAGACAACAAGGGGAGAAATCTCCCCAGGTTGGGTAAAGATCTAAGCAAGATCATTTGTTGTGGTCCAGTTGTGCTGTTGAAACCATTCTTCATCCTTCCATGCTAACTAACCCCCTTTTGTATTACTGTGTCTGATATTTTCCATTTTTAGGCTTCCATTGCTGTAACTTGAGCACCTCTAGCATTCTTTATGGGAATTCTTAAAGCTAGTAAAACAGCAAAACAGTGAAAAGGCCGTGAAAATGTGATGAGGGTATGGGACAGAAAGGGGAAATTAGGCTCAACTCTACCAATAGCTTGAATACCAACTTCACTGTCTAACTGAATGGCTGCCCTAATAGAATGCTCCCCTGCCCTTGTTTTTTGCAAGACATTAGCCATGGGTGGCTAGATACTGGCTAGCATGATTTAAACACTGATTAAAGAAACTGACTGTTGTCATGAAGGAGAAGAGACTGGGGGCAGAAAATTATGAAGGGAACTGTTTCAAATTATATTCAAAACTCAGACCAAATTAATCCTATTTTGAAGTTCAGCATCATTATCTCCCCACTATGACATGTAACATTTTCTCATGCCTCTGTGTTCCTTACAAGGTCATGGAAAAAACTTCATTTTTTAGGGGCATGCACTGCCTAAACCAAAGACAGAGAGATATGTGTTAGTTGGATCCCTTACTGTGAGCTCCTTTCCTGCCCAGGATGACATTTCCTAGGCTTAAGAGCTGATTTTGATATGTTCACAAAATTAGTATTCTCCTCTGCAGTAAGAGTAGGTCCAGGTGTATTTTCCCCTCTGTACTGGTAAACAGATACTAATTTAGAAGATTTCTACCATAGCCTCTAGGTATGGACAACCATACAAATCTGCACCACCAAACCTGATATTAAAAGGTATTCTGAAGTCCTATTACCTCTCTTTACCCATAAAGCAAGATACCCATTAATGTGGCTACTTACTGCTGGATATTTAAAAAATGTTCATCTCATTGAAGTCAGAGGTTTTGGAGGTACTATAAATCAGGCTATGCAGGACTTGCAAAGTAGCTCATTCAGCCATATTTAGTACCACCTTCCTTATATACAGAATACCCATATAGATGGGTGACACTGGGCATCCATTTTTTTTAGTTGGTGTCAGTGTTCAGGTCCTGGGGAAGCACCCACCAAAGCCACTGAAGACCTTTCCTTTCCTACTGGTAGGGTCTGGACCTCAGGTCCCTGTCCAGCAAAGCACTTAAGCTTAGGTGTCTCTTGAATCATGTGAACATTCTCATTGCTGTGTCTAAAGGTTAGCACCATCGTGAATGCTTTACTGGGCAAAGGCAAACAAATAATATAAAAGCAGCTACTTTTGCTTGTAAATCCACCACATCTTTCCTCTGGAAGTTCATCTGGTTTTACCAGACCTTGTGAAGAGATGTGTGATGGAACAGAAAGCTCAGGACCACACCAGCTCCAGGGTATTTCATGTCTGGCATACATCAGGCCAGAAGATTAGATTTCTGTTTGGCTTCCGGCTTTACCTCTACTGCTCTCAGAGGGAGAGGACCTAGTGGAAGACCAAGGAACTTGTGTCCCTGAATGACAGTGAGCCAGACTGTCCATTTGTGCACCTCCTGCATAAATCTAGAGTGGTACAGGGTTTTCACATCAGGCCAAGGTGATTCAGGGTCATTTTTTGTGTACCTAGCTCCATCTGCCTGTCAGTGGACTGTTTAGGATTATATTTAGCTCCAGTCTGGCTAATAAACAGATATTCACTGACACACTCAGCCTGTTTCAAACTTGATCTAGACCCAAACTTTCCCCAAACCACACAAGTGTATGTATAACAGCTGAATTCTCACAGGAGGAATTAACTTGTTGAAGAAAAGCAGAAAGCATAGAAGGGTATAAGTTAAATCTTACATGAAGTTCACCTTTTTTTTTTTTTTTTCCAAAACACTAAATCCTGAATTTTTACAAGAAGTTTAAATAATAAAAATATCTTTCTATTCTACCTCCCCTTCTCCTCTACCATTCCTGTTAGTATGGCCTCTTCATGGCACACACTCAGCAAAAGCTCCTAAGAAACATTTTGTTCACAGTATTTATGCTGTAGTGAGAAGCCTTAGCACTTAGCATGATGAGGTCTTGTAGTGTTACATCTTGAGACTGAAACCAAATGACAACAAAAGTCACAGGAAAGATTTTTCACTTGAAATTTCAAACACATTTAAAAGCAGTGAATGAAATACAGCTCATTAACAGTGGCCAAGAGCTGTTCATACCAAAACCAGAGTGCTTCCCAGTTTTCCACTGGAATGACACAAAAGCTAAGTGTCACTCCAGAGGTCTTCTCTTCTCCTCAAGCAAGTCACGTGGTCTCTGTTTGCCAGCTCATGGGAACAGGGCTTTAGTCAACTCAGCACCAGTCCCAGGAGATCTTCCTTACAACCAAAGTCAACACCTAATCTGTTAGGCCACTGTACTGCTACAGCAAACTGCTGAACTTCTTTGCAACCTCATTTGAATTATTTCTAAAGACCAACTCATCTTCCCACCCTGTCTAGCTGCCAAAGATGTATAGGCAAAATTTTCCACACTCTTTCAGTGATGCTTCTAGAAAGAGCAGAGAGTGCCAACTTTGCAGGTAGCAGCAGACAGTCTCACCTGCTGTTGTTCATGCTGATCCCAGATGCCCTTTAAGAGGTGACGGTCAGGGACAAGCAGTGAATTGGAAAGAAGCAACAAGATAATTTTTTTTTTCTTCTTCCTAGAAATAACTTCCAAGTTTGAAAGGCAGGCCAGACTTGGTGGCTCTATTTTTTTCCCAGAAACATTTTTCTGTATTACTCCTTTAATTCAATTGTTCTTCTTTACATTGTAAGCTTTGAAAGAAAATCTCCTAACAATGAAATTCTAAAGTGCTATCTTCATACTGGTGTCTAGAGGCTTTAAAACATGAATGCCAGAGGTGAGTTGGTGCTGTACCATACAGCTGTTTTCCACCACATATCAGACTAACATAAATTTGAATCAGATCAGTGCTAGAATGGGAAATGAGCATTAGCAAGTGCCACAGCAGGGTCTATAGAGAGAGCTGAAGAGCTAGGACTGCACTATTCAAGACACATTAAACAGTTTCTAGTTTCTTGTAGTCACTAAACCTTCCATGTAAGTTTTTAAGTCTGGCAAGGTTAACTGCAGTGTCCTGGCAACCTCAAGCAATTCTAGTTATATTTTACTGGCCCAAATTCTCTGTCATGTTTCATTTGGATATGGTGTTTTCCAGCTCCTGTCCTAAACTCTTGAACAGTTTATATTTTTTTATTCCTTCAGTGGCTACATTTCAAGAGCTAGTGAAATGATTATTAGTACATGCATACACATGTATAAGCATATTCAAAATATCTAAAAGATCTTTCCAGGAAAGAACAGGCAACCAAGATTTTTCAAAAGCAACCAGAGAAGTTGAATGTTGAAGTGCATGTGCCCTAGGCTAGACTGATTAAAAAAACAAAAAAAAAAACAAAAAAAAGAGGATTGAAAACTGGACTGGCCATATTGATGTTTTTTAGTAATTTGCCTAGGCAGCAGGCAGAGGGCTTCTGAGAAATGAATTCTCCCTTTCTTTCAAGGTGAAATTAAAGGCAGAGTCCTGTATGATTCTATTACTAAGTTATTTCTCCTTTGTCTCACATTAAGATAATGAAAAGCCCATGAAAGTGATAGAGGATGAAGACCTTGTGGACCAGCAGCTCATCAGTGAGTTGAGGAAAGAGTATGGCATGACCTACAATGACTTCTTCATGGTGCTGACAGACACTGACATGAAGGTTAAGGTGAGGGTTTCGACTCTTTAAAAGAAAAGACACTGGAAAAATATTAAAAAAAAAAAAAAGAAAAATTGTAGGAAATGACACTACTAGCATGCATGTGAGGCATGTAAGAGACTGATGCTGAATTGGGTCATTGCTAGAGGACAAGAAAAGGGACAGTAAGATAATTTTTCGGGAATTATGTAGCTAGCTTCACTTTCTGCACTTGGGGGATTTCAGGAATTGTGGGTTTCTGTTCAGATGGTGAGTTGTCACCATAAGAACAGGACCCTGCACTGGTAAGGGTTTTAAGGTAGTACCTGGCATTCTAAAACACATTGTTCAGCTGCTCAGTGGGCTGACAGTACAGTGCATATGAACAATGATCTAGGTGAATGGCTTTACAAAAGCATTACAATTTACAATTTGCTGCCTGCAATGGCCTGGACTAATCACATTGGGCAAATACTGAAAATATGCCACTTCCAAAGAGCAAGATGACTACAAATCAGTAGTAATATTTTACATGGTTTCTAATCTGTTCTAGGCCTTGTTACCTGTGTCTAAGTAGGAATACCTGAATCTCTCTATCACCTACAGTGCTATGATACATGCAGATAGACTGCTAATATGTGCATCCTTTCATCCATCTGTTCTTTATGCTTAACAGCAATACTATGAAGTACCTATAGCAATGAAGTCTGTGTTTGATTTGATCGACACCTTCCAGACAAGAATTAAAGACATGGAAAGACAGAAAAAAGAGGGCATTGTCTGCAAAGAAGATAAGAAGCAATCCCTGGAGAGCTTCTTATCCAGGTATTACCTTCTGTTCATATCTGCCCTAGGTCTAATAACTATTGTCTGATTGGAAAAACATTCTTCCAACTATTTCTGATATTTTTTAATAGAGATTTCTCGTTGTTTACAGTGTTAAGCAAATTCAGAGATAAAGCCATAGTCGAATGTGGTCTTGTAAAGAGCATTAGAAGACAGGATGCATGTTGTGTTTCTTGACTTTCTTTGGACAGTAACTTTCTCTACCTCTGTTCCCCCAGCATGCCATGGAGACATTAACACTGATTAGCATAGCAAGTCAGAGTTAATTCACAGATGTTAGCTCCATGTTTTTCTATGAATTACAGTGTTTGATGTGTTTCAGTCATCAACTATCACAAACTCATTAATTCCATTCTAATCCCTTCATGTAGCTCAAAACAGTAATTAATTCTCTGTAACTTCCTTCTTATCCTGCTTGAGATAACCATTGGTCTTTGCCAGTATTAGTCATTCATATTATTAAAGGCCTCTTGCAAAATGTTTGAGAGACCTTCTGCAGAAAGACAGTTCTGTTTATGCAATCTCTACATGCAGGGTTACTGCTCTACCTGCAAGACCTAAATTCCTGGCAATAAACATGTCTGGACTGTGGGAATTCATACCCACAGAAGAGCTGTGCAGCCATAGCACTCTCTGTTACAGGGTAGTTTATAAGAAATAAGGGCTACCCCATCAGGGGTAGGCTTTACCTGTTACTACTGCACCTTCCTTACCAGCTATCAGAATCCACAGGAATACACTGTTAATGCCAGATGGCTATAAAAACAAATGAGGTGGCATGATGGATTAAGACTTGAGGAGGAAAGAAGCAACAGGTAAATGAATAGGTTGATGGTTCATAAACATTTGAAAATTCAGTGGCCTTTTCAACAGAAAGAGAACCTTTAACAAGATCCACACCCACCTCACCACCTCCTGTTTAGGTCTCAGTGATTCATCCTCAAGACCACCAAGAACAAATACAGTTTGGAAACAGCTGACCAACACAAAAGCAAGCTTGTATGCTGGGAAGTGACAGACCCCAAATCCTTCTTTGCTTGGAAACAGCCCTAGTAATAAACACATATTAGAAAAACAGGCAATAAAAATGCAGAATGATGCATCTATAAACAGAACTGCTGCTGCACAGAATGCATCTGTTGTCTGTGAAACAAGCATTGGGCTTTAAATAGTGGATGGACTTCACTGGCCACATTAACGTGTCAGATTTCCAGCAAGATTCCTTCCAGCTTTGTCCAAGATTATCTTCTCAGCTGAACAAGCATCCTGGCATCACCTCCCTAGTGTTGCTCATTGGGGACATCAGTTATAATAATGCAAATATTGTTCTTTACAAGCCTGACTGGCATGAAAGGAGACCATGAGAGCCAGAGATGGTTTGAGTAATGCTTAAAAGCCACATAGATCAACGTGAGATCCTAGAGTTTGTTGCGGGGAGTCCCCTTGTAACATCAAGACACTGGCTATGTTGCTCTCTGGGCTCACAAACAAGAGTGAAACACAAAACAGAGGAGGAAAAAAGGATGCACAAAGGAAAGGGGATGGTAGATTTGTTATGGTAGGACTACTGGTCTGTGGCTTCTTATGTGAGAAATAAGACACCTGTACCTTACTGTTGGTAACAGCTATGAAGAACCAACTGAATTAATTTCTCAGTAAGAAATAGCCCCAGATAAGCACACCAAGTACAGGGATGCCTGGGGCAAGGGGATGAACAGCTTGAATGGCTTTCAAAACCCTGTTCAGCTCTGTGCCATCTCCAAAGGAGATACTCAAAAAAAATCAGAAAGAAAAAAGCAGCTCACAGCTAAGATTCCATCATGATTTATGCCCTAGACAAAACGTGATCCAATGTTTACATTCTGGGACACTGTTTATAGGTAATCAGGCGTTTTTGCCATACAAAATATTACAAAGATTACGTTTTCCCACATTTTCAAAATAACACCACAAAATTCCCACTGCTTCCTTCATGTCACATGTGACTCTTTGTGCTTCTCATTCCTATTCACATAATTGTATATACACACCCTGTCTGTTTTCTGGTCCTCCTGGGCAAGATGGAAATTGTGGAACTTTGTTTTCCTAGGATTTACTTTTTTGATTATAAAAACATATGTAGTATTGGTCAGTCAACAACACAATAACATCAACATCCCCTGATCTTTCAGCAACTTTGTGATTTTTGAGCAAGTCCCGTTGTATTTTCTTCTTCTTTCCAATAGAACAGAATTGACCCATTGCATTAGCCTTTACTTTGAGATCTTCACATGGTGCTGCAGAAAGGCAGGCTATTATTATAACAGAGTACCATCTGCATCCATTTAAAAGATCATTTCCTGCTATAAAAATATCCTTGCAGCTTTGCAAATTCCTATAAATCTGATTTATTTAGGTCTAGTGGAGAAGTACATTTATTCCAAAAAGGTGTTGTTCAGAGAGTATTTAAACCCCTATAGTTGTAATTTTAAAAGGTTTCGAGTGCCCTGTGACTTTCCATTGACTTTCCTTGAGAGAACAGAAGGTGCTCCCTGTGTAAAAGTTTGGTTAGATGGGATATCCCATATTAAAGAAACATCCAAGATTTATCTTACTGCTCCATGCATGCCTTATGTAGCCGCAGGCTCACACAGCCACATACTTACAAACAAGCTCAGACTTAAACCCATGGTAAAGGTATTTTGAGTGAATGTGGTATAGAAGAAAAAGAGGTCAGTGAATACTTGCACAGAAGTATGAGTTATGTCTGAAATGAAGATACACCCTAATTCTCAGACAGCCCTTGGACTGCAAAATAACTGTGCAGTTCCAGCAGCGGTAAATGACATAAAAGCTAAATGTCTAGTAAGGAATTCTACAGGAATCTTTATTTCTCTTGAATGTAGACTTCTCAGCAGTGTTGTAACTGCTGAATGGGGCATTTAGCAAAAGTCCTAAGCTTTGTACTGTTTGGAGAAGCAGCAAAACTGCAGATGCTTCTTGAAGCATTTTGGAGCTGTAAAATTCAAAATAGGTTTTATCTCCCTGTGATGAATAGAAATGGGAAGATCTCTCATCCAGCTGTTGTGAGAAGTGTAACATACCCTCAGGGAAGACAAATGCTGAGAGGACTCGAGTCACATGTTATGACCACAGCCTGTCACACTCCTGTCTCTCACCAGGTTCCGATGGAGAAGGCGGCTGGTGGTGATCTCTGCACCCAGTGATGAGGACTGGGCTTATTCCCAGCAGCTTGCTGCTCTCAGTGGACAAGCCTGCAATTTTGGTGAGTCAAAAGAAACTGTACTCTTGCTCCCCAAAACCACATCCTTCCTGGTGATGTGATGGATTCCTTTGCTCACGTCTGAAATTAGTCTGAAGAGTCTGACAATTGAAAAGTTTGCTGTGGCTACTCCAAATCTAAATAGAAAAGACTGCAGATAGTACAGCATACCCTAGCAGCTAAGACAGATAAAGTGTTCTCTGGAAACACTGGTGTGAGGCAGAAAAGGTTAGCAGCACTCAATGCCCTCTTCAGGCTTGTACATCAGGGAATCAATTCTATTTTCCTTTTCTTACTGCACAAATTAACATCTTGAGTACAATGCTTTCGCAAGAGAAAATCCTCTAATACCCAGCTCAGAACTGGGCCAGGTATCAAGGAGGTATGTGAACATAAAGGGGATTTTTTTTCTTCCTCTTTTTCTTCCTGCCTCACTGCCAAAACTTGTAAAAATATTAATGGAAGCTACTTTAATCCAGTGAGGACTCTCCCAGTCTGCTAACTAGGTACTTAAGATCCAATTACACAGTAGAGAGATAGGCTCCTCCAGGAGGCAATTATGAAGATCTAGAAACACTCTTCTGGCTTTCCACTATGACACCCAGAGAAACTTACTTCTTAACTTGGGTTCCTAGCAACACAAATACCATGCAGGGTCTAGACTGGACTCCTACACCAGAATGAAACAGGTCCGATTCAGAAGCTATTTCTATACGTTTCCATTATGGTTGAAGGGAGATCTGCACAGTGTCACTGTTTATTCATAATCACCTGGCCTTCATTCAGAGCATCAGCAACATCTTATTTTGTAACTGCCAAAGTAAGCTATGATATGGACCACTGAAAAATGCTTCCTGAAGAATGGAACACAACCAGAACAGTTGATTCTCCCCACGCTTTGTTAGAGACAGCTTGAAGGAGATCCAGTGAGTTCCTAAAGTATTTGTTCTCAGTGGATGTTTTAACTGATATGTTTTCAAGCATCTTACCTCCAATCATACAGACTCATGTTATACAAACAGTTTCCACAGCCTCTGAGGTCTTTCTTCAAAGCAAAGCCAGAAGTCCAAGCCTTTGCAAGGAACAAAATGAAAGCAGTGAATGCCTGTCACAGTCATTTCCTGCAGTCATTTAGAGTTTAACTGTGATAGCTTATATTGCCTCTAACTACTTTAGTGCTGTGTGTATGACAAGAGCTTTACTAGCAAACAAAACAGTGCAGAAACATTCTGAATGTGGGAAATGGCCCCTGTAATTTACTGGTCCATATGCTGCTTGCATCTCTGTGCTACAGAACCACACCCCAATGTTGTCCTTGCACAGAGCTGGCTGAAAGAAAGCAAAATCTGCTGAAGAAAGAGCATAAAGATCTGGTCTGACCCAAAAACTCCTTAATTTCCTTCACAGGTCTGCGCCATATCACTATACTCAAATTGTTAGGACTTGGAGAAGATATTGGAGGTGTCTTAGAGTTGTATCCAATCAATGGTAAGTGACTGCTTCCAGTTTCTTCAGTACTACCCATGAAGGGCATTACAGAGGGCTGAGTGTTTCTTTGCTGTAATTTCTTTAGAGCGATGGGTAGGACTGTGGTTTTGTTTGTTTCTTTTATGAAACAGGACAACAAAAATAGCAAACAAAAAGCTTCCTTAGTGTTCCTGTGCTAAATGTTATACAGCTTTTCCAGGACAGAAACGCCCAAATACCATCTGGAAATCATCTCACATCTTTATCTCCCACTTAAACATGCAGTTCCAGGTACACTCCTCTGTCTCCCTGCCTGTTAAAGACAAAAGGATGTCTGTGCCTTTTACATCTCAAGAGTTAACAGGGGTAATAGAAACAACTCAGCAGATTCTCCTATATGGGTCCCTCATTCATCTTCATAGAATGGGCTAGGCTGGAAAGGCCCTGCTAAAGACCATCTAGTCAAGCTCCCCTGCTATGGGCAGGGACATCTTTCACTTGATGAAGTTCCTCAAAACCCTGTCCAATCTGACCTTGAACACTATTAGTGATGGGGTATCCACAGCTTCTCTGTGCAACCTCTTCCCATGCAGGACCCTCATCCTAAAAAACCTCTTCCTTGCATCTAATGGGAAATTCTCACAGTTTAAAGCCATTACCCCTCGTCCTGTCACTGTGAGCCCTGGTAAAAATTCAATTCTTTCTCTTCCTTATAAACCCCCTTTTTAAGTGTTTTACTTGCATCCCAGCAGGCTACTTCAGGTAGCTATTCTTAAGAGATGTCACTGTCAGGGTACATTTTAAATGTTACAGGTACTTCCTAGCACCTAATCCCAACAACAGCCTCAATCAGTGGAGGAACAATGACATGAAGGAGTTTCTCACCATTCCTGATGCTTTGTACATGAAAGCATCCTAGTCCTTAAACTGCACATCCATGCTTTAAAAAAAGAACAAAAGAAGCAAATGTCACACTTCTTTCACTGCCATTCTTATAGCCCCTGTGTACTCACTGACTGCCTTAGTTACAGCTCCTAGTTAAGATCAACAGTTCTCTTTTCAATTTACCTACATATCTCCCTGTGAATTCACATTAACTTCTGTGTCCTCCTGTGAGAGCCTCCATAGATCTCCAAGCCACCTTTTATTTGTCCTGAACACAGCCCCTGTAGCTTTGTTTGATACCCCTTCTCTCTTTTACAGGAAAAAGGTAAACATTTAATCCCTATCCATCCCTGCAGTAATATTCACAATGCTGTAGACCTCCCCTCAACTCATTTATTTTACAGACTGCAGTCTTGGTCATTTCTCACAGAGTTTATTCCAATGATCAACCTTGTTGCCTTTCTGACTTTTTTTCCCCACTTCTACCATACTCTTCTGAGGTAAGAGAAACAGAATTACATGTAGTGTTCAAGATGTGCACACAAAATAGGTTTCCACAGCAGCATAGTAATATTCTGTTTTGTTTTCATTGTTTTCCTCATGGTTTATAACATCCATTCTTGCTTTTGACCATTAGTGAACACTGAACTCCTCTTCCGTGAAACTTTTTCATAGCCCTAAGATCTCACTGGCAAGTGGTAATCATCAGACAATTTCTTATGTGGAGTTAGCAAAATTTTCACCATGTGCACCATGTGCGAAATTTCTTACATCATTTTATTAACTAGTCAGAGTCTTACAAAGCTCCTCTTCAATGTTTCAATGATCCCTTGCCCTTACTAATCTGAGTATCTCTACACCATCACTACACTTCCCCACCTCCATGCTTGTACCTTATATGTAGTAATTTGGAATTACGTTGAACAACACCAGTCCCAGTACAAACAACTGCAGAACCTCACTGGTGAGCTCCTTCCACTCATGGAGCTGATAATTCACTCCCATCTTGTTTCTGCCTTTCAACCAAACTATCAAAGTTCCTTTTGAAGCATTCTGGTAATTCTCATAACCTGTATTAAGCCAGACCATCATTAGCAACCTGCTTGCTAACCTCCTTTAGAGAACCTCAACAATCTTGGAAGGCAGGATGCCACTTTGTAAGATTCCTGTTGCCAAGTCAACTGTGTGTGTGTGTGTATGTGTGTGTGTGTCCACTGATCCTAGTTGTCTCACAATTTCTACTCATTTACATAACACAAGCTTCACACATGCCTTGAGTTCACCAGTTTTGCACTAGAACATGTTTTATGTGTGGACATGACAGTTCAAAAGTGAGGTCCCATACTGCCATTAATGACCCAGCAAATTCATACTGCAGTTCTTCATACTATCAAACTTCTTGTGATTTCTTTGACTGTGACCTTTTTTCACATATGCCTTCTGCATTATGTGAACTAATGACCCAAGCTGCATAGAAGCCAAAGAAGTATATGTGTGTTGGGTGACAAGTGTGTGCCACACTCTAGTAGCTTCAGCCTAGAGAATAGAGACAAGTTTACTAACCCTAACAAAACTCATTAACTGATCTTTAGTTCACAGTGGATTTGCAGTTTCATTTCAGAACCAGGAAATCATGAACTTGTAAATGACAAGTATCTTAAACTGACAACTACTGGGCTGTATCCTGTCTCATGTCACTAACCCTGCTCACCTACAAACCACCCTCATTGCCTAAACAAAATATCAACGCTACTTTTCTATGATCACTTTCTAGGAAGCTCTACTGTAGACCGAGAAGATATCCCAGCTAATTTGGTGAAAGACATTCGAAATTACTTCCAAATTAGCCCAGAATATTTCTCCATGCTTCTCGTTGGGAAAGATGGCAATGTCAAGTCCTGGTACCCTTCTCCAATGTGGTCCATGGCCATCGTGTACGACCTGATCGACTCCATGCAGCTTCGGCGGCAGGAGATGACCATCCAGCAGTCGCTCGGCATGCAGTGCCCGGATGATGAGTATGGTGGGTATGGTTACCACAGCTACCACCAGGGATACCAGGAGGGTTACCAAGATGACTACAGGCACCACGGAACTTACCACCATGGATATCCCTACTGAGGAGAGGAACGTAGCCTCTGACTGCCCCCTGTCTGTCTTCTAATAGCTATCCAAGCAATAGGTGGCCAGCTGCAGAAAGTCTTTGCAGGCCACACTGATATCCATGCCTCATTCTTCCACTGTTCAATCGAGGGACTTTGGTCATTTGCCTTCTCAGAAACACAGAAGCCTCTACAGTGATGCAATTCAAACCAGTAGTATTGAAGCTTTAAACAATAAAGACTCCTTTATATATTTAAACCTTTATAAACAAAGGGCATCAGCAAGTGCTGTTTGTATTAAAACCAAACCAGAAACACCTACAGCCCCAGTCCATGGACACTATTGTAGGGCAGGACACAAACTGTCCAACAAATATTGCAATGCTCTATTTAGTATTTTTTTCTAAGGAGAAAATATTAAGTATATTTATTGGAAACTGTGACTGCACTGTGCTCATGAAGATAAGCAAAAACAACAACAAAAAAAATCACACCAGGACTTTTTCTAGGAAAGAAAAATTTAAGAAAGAAACATGGGGCAGGCTCTTTCATAATAACAATAATAAAATCATTTTGAAGTACCCTGTCTAAAAAAAGACAGCATCCCTTTTACAGTGCATTAACATTGTAATTAGCTACCTTCATTGATGAAAATAAGAACTTCTGGCTATGGCATATGTTCCAATACAATACAATGTAAAGTTCTTAACTACAAAGCTTGCTGCATGGCCATTTATTCTTTTAATTTGGATCCCTGTTCCCTTAGGTTCTGCCCACCTGACAGCTAAATCCAAGTTAATGAGAGCTAAGTAGAAACATCAACTATAGTTAGCATTGTCTGAAATACAGAAAACTGAAAAGCATTATTTTCATCACATAAAAAGGAAAAAAAAAATCTCATTCACCTATTATTTTAAATGAGTTGTAACTAGCTCTCTATAATGATGTTTTAAATTAAACTATTGCTCTAAACTTCAAATTTTCTTTTACCCCTTCTTCTCATACCCTCTGCCATGTAAACTAAATGCTTATAAAACTATTCAGGAATAACTTATCTATTACTAAACCAGCTCTATTTCTTCCACTTTCTGAAATTGTTTTCTTCTCCCTTCATTGGTGTTTTTGGGCATTGGATCTTTTGCACCACCCTACTCCTACTCAAATAATTGGCAGGAACTGCACACATAGACCTGCCTTAACACCATTTATGTTAGATTTCTAAACATTGAAGACCCACCAGAAAAGTTCAGGAATATCCTGAAGTGAAGGTATCATTCAGTCCTTCACAGTGGGACAGTGATCACTGCTAATGTTAAATACATGCCTGACCTGTCACATCTTTTATAATCCATGGCTTGGGTGTACATGCAATGTATAGATAACATGCACCAGGGCACTTCTACCAGGTTTTGCCAACACAGCAGTAGCGCAGCACAGTAACAGGGAGAAAATACAGCTCTAAGCTGGCCAGGATATGCCCTACAGTTTGAGTTATAGCATTTTCTTATCTTTTTTTTGTTCAGATGAAAACAGAACTGGGTCAAGCAACAAGTTAAGTCAAAACCAGATGCTTCATTTAGAAACTTAAGTCACAAACATTACAACTTTTTTGTCCTTCTTTCTGTCAGAAAGGCAAACAGATGTGGAGAGGTCACAGGGCCTGGCCAGTTCTTCTTTAGCTTTACAAACATGGTCACCCTCTAGGGCAGGCTGCCCTCCATTTTAGGTCTAGTCAGCACAGGTACAGGTCCCAACTTACCTCTCTCAGGTGACTTGACCTAAGTTGGGGAAGGCATATATTTGACAAACATTTTGAGAGGACTCCTGCCTTCAGAGATCTTCAAAGCTCTCATTAACTACAGCACTTCCACAGCTGAAGGTAGTGAACAGAGAAATTAAAAAAAAAATAAAAAATAGAGCAGATATAAAAAAGAATCACAGAACTGAAAGGTTTCTAGAAGAAAATGAGGCATCCTGTAGCTTAATTCTAGAAAACAAGTGCTTATTGGATCAGTGTCCTAAGGTGAGCTGCCTAACTTTCTTTGCCTAAAGCAAAGGCAGAGGAAAGCATACCAGATGTCTAACAGCCTCCTCCAGTAGACAAAGAGAGAAACACTTCTGGAGTGTTGTCTTACAGGTGTTAATTTCAACTTTTCTGTAATCTTGCTTTCATGTCAAGTCTTTAAATGAAAAACCTTTTAACTCCCATTGAATCACAGACACTAAATGTCCTGTGCTGAGCAGGAGGAAAATAGAGTGCAACATCTGATCCAAATTGCCTTTTCCCCTACTGCTTCCCACCCCCAGCATTTTTCCCCCCCCCCTTTCCAGAATTCAAAGTTAAGTTGTGCAAATACCAAACCCAGCCTAGGCATTCAGTGGGAGTTGCATTAAAAAGACAACTCTAAACAAGTTGTCCACTTATAAGGGAGGTTGGGATGGGCTCTTAATCAAAACTACACTTTCAGGTATTCATAGAATTTGAGGAAGGCTCAGTATTATTCTACATTCTGGTACTAACTCCTGCCTTCATTACAAACTGGCTCATAATTACCAGAAATTTTCAGCAACTATTTAAACCCCTGATTTTGCAACCTACCTCTCCTTATGGAAAACTAAAAGCAAAGCCTGATGGAACACCAAGGCAAAAAATCCTTTCAGCAACAATGTACACTTATTCTGAAGACTATAAGCATTTGGGAGCTTAAAACCCCAAATTATTTCATTTTGCAAAACACAAATCAAATCCAAAACACTGCATCTGTCCCTGCAACATCACTCTGAGGACAGACTTACTGACATTAAGGTTGTATTTCAATAGCCCTTAGTGGGAAGATTCCACATGATAAAAACTGTTTTTTTATAGGTATATATAGTATTTGATTGAGTTCCAAGGTGGCTGTTTTCATCCATAGTCTGCCTTTCAAGCACCATATATGGCTCCTACATTCACAAAGTAGCTGAAATTAACTAAAATATATATTGCTTTAATTGGCTTGTCATAGACAAGAGAAATGTGAACACATCTCTCTTTCTGAGAAGTTTTGTAAACTGTTTCCTCAATCCTGGAGGTTGGAAAACAACAAAGTATCCTCAGCAGCAATTAAGTTCAAACACTTGTGAATCTGGGCTCTAAATCCCAGCTTAGAAAGAGCTCTCTGGCTATGTATTCACTGAAGACTATGTGCCAAAGTAAGGCTGCTCTCCAAAAATCTCCTCATAAATTTCCCCATTGGCATTTGAGAAGAAAAACAGTAAGCTTTCCAACATGGACTAGGTCAACAACCATATAATGGCAATCATCAAGTGGAATTCACATCATCTATTTGAAATGTATAACCCTATACAATGGCTTCCCCCTCTCCAGTTGACATTTACAGTCACTTCCTCTAACAAAACTCTTGTACACACTAAATTTGACTATTTCCATGGCTAGTACAACTGCATTGTTAGAATTCCAGGTTACTTGACACGCTTTTTTTATTGCTAAGTTGATGCAAACACTTACCCATTGTTAGACAGCAGTTCACATTCCTGTTGCTGCATAGGGAATATGCATTTCTCCTCCATTATTAAAAGAAACCTGCCTGAACAATCCAACAGAATCTCTGAGACCTCAGACCTAAAGACAACAGAAAGATTTCTAAAGGACCAACTCTACAGTGCAAGGAAATGCTTAGGTCAGCAGTTACATACCTGATACCTTTGTGCAATCTAGGACTTTGGCAAGGAAGTAATACATGATAGCATCAGTGAAATTTAGAGGGAAAAATCATTAAGCAGGAGAGAAATAGAAAGTGAAAACAAAGTGCACTTTATAAAATATGCAGATTAGTAATTTCCAGCTCTCACTTCTCTTAATGTAAGTATTTCAGGCAGGGAAGTCAACCATATGGTTTTTAAGACATTCACCTTTTGTTTGATGCTCTGTCATAAAAGGTATGAGGCTGATTACTACATTCTGACTTAATGCAAGGCAAAACTCTCTGGAAAAGTTCATGTAAAAAGTTACTGCTCTTGTAAATGCAAAGCAATCTAAACCTAACAGTAATTTCACTCCTCTTGGAAATAACTACTAAAGGTGGTAACTATGATTGAAAAAGTAAATGAACTCAGGCAGGTATTATATTGCAAAACTGTATGTAATAGAGGAAAACAAAAAGAAGAAAAAAAGAAAATATTGCAACTAAGTCTTTAACAATTTGAGATTTTTTTTTTTATTTTTTTTTTTGTGTTGAATTTTCATTTCCCAAAATAGGACATCATAAACCAATGAAAAACACGTTTCTGGAATTTATATTAGAATATGCTTTCTTATTCATTCTGTACAGATGTAAACAACTAGGACTACTTTGGCTGAAAGGGCCTACTGTATAAACACAATGAGATTAGCTGTCAAAAAATTTTTCAACCACAACAGTAATTTCACTTCGTACAGTTATTCTTAATATATGCTAGAAGAAGTTAATACTCCTGGGGGAAAAAAAAAAGTAAGAAAGAAGAATAATTTTAGATTCACATCTTATAACTAGAGGGTCATTGGCCACATAGAGAAAAGGCTGTCCATTTTGATGGATCAATGACAGGAGGTATGTTAATTAATATAGCAATGAGCCATCAATACAGTATGCATAAGTAAGCTGTTATACACAGAGCCTGGAAACAGGGTGGCAGAGGGGAACAAAGGCAGGACTGTCTTCAGTCACAGAGAACTGTATCACTAACTGATTAGACTGTGGTATGAGGCTGTGACACTGAGCTCATTGCTTATCTTCTCAAGAATTCTTTTGACAGTATCTTTCAACTATGAAAGATGCATTTTTGAAGGGAGGAAAAACCTCTTCTCCACTGTTCTGAGAGAAAAGGCTTTAGGAACATACCAAGAATCTCTTATCTGCATTCCTATTCCCTTCCCCATTTAAAAATTCTCTGAATTATTTGGAATCCTACTTTTCATCTCACTCAGAATACAATCCACCAGACACCTCAACAGTGATTCTGAGGTCACTGTGGCTGGAACTCCATAGAATGATTTCTCCCTCTACAAAATGAATGCTAGACCTTTTCAGTCTGACAGGGTGGAACAAAACCAAATGATCCTTACACCTGCACCCACCTGTTCAGTGCTCCAGATGGTGAAGGGCATCACTGCAGCTGCATAATAATTGTTTTCAGTTAGTGGCCTCAGTGCAAACTAAGTCTTGATGAATAGCCTTGCTGAACACAAAAAAGATCCTGTGATGCATTCATACAGTATAACACACTTATGTTTTATTCAGGCTCTTTCAAAATTAGGCCACATAAGTTGCATGTAAAATTCACTATCTGTACAAAGGCATTCCAGATTTCCATTTCCCCAAACACTGGGAGACAGGCACACAACAGTATCACACTGAAAATGTGAGGAAAACTAGTGGCTGAAGTCAGTGAAATCTGTTCTGATCTCAGTCACATCAGAGAGAAATCATAAAGAAAGGACTCCACAGGAGTCAGTAGAGTTACACTGATGTAAAAACAGGAATGAAGACAGAATTAAGACCATTCAAACTCAAATCACATTCTACAGATCTGTTTGATGGATCAACATACCCTTAACCAAATTTATTTAGCATGCTCAAGTGGAAGTTTGATGAGGGACTATTTTACTCAGGTAGGGATATGTCAATCTCAATAGCCAAAATACAGTAAAACAGACAACATGCCTCACTATTTATGAGGTTATTAGTTACAATGTAAGTCCTGAAAAGAAAACTTACTGGTCATTTGTACATTGGAAGATGCAGCAAAAACATTAACACTCATATCACTTCTGCAAGGTAGAGAAGAGTTTTAGCACTGCTTTTCTAATGAAGGAGTTAATCCAGGAAGATGCAGTGACTTGGTACAGTAAACCACAGCAGTGACAGACACATGGTTATAGTCCAGGACTGCCCTCCACAATGCAGCACATGCACCCAGACAACTGGGTCCAGGGTCCAAGCCTCTTCTTGTTTGCATGTTAGAAATTTTGTTTCTTTAAGCAGATTTTGAACTCCTGCTTTATGTGGATAGGAAGAGAGAATGCAACTTGCCATATATATGGCTTGACTGTTTTCTTCATCCACCTCTGTCATCCAAAAACAGTCTCAATTGCTCTGCAAGTGGGGAAAAATGATCCTTCTCCACTTTAATAAAACATTAACATTCTCTCACTATGAGTAATTGCATTCCTCTGAGCCAGCCTCATGCTAGAGAGAATCTTCATCTGTCTCCATGTCACTGCTTGGTTTGTTCAGTCTCTCAAATTCTTCTCCATCCTAAAGGAAAGAGAATCAAGAGAAAACAGTATGAGGAGAAGTCACCTTGTTATTAATACCACCACCAAAAAAAAAAATAAAAAAAAGAAGAAATAAAAATTTTGAAGACATCACTCACATAAAATCAAGACCCTGCAATTTGTCTCTTACCAGTGTCTTATAATGTTGCTCCAGGATACACATGCTCTTAAAAAACATCCCTGTATCTTTAACTCCTTTTAGTGACTCGCTCCCTAAAACAGCTTGTAGCCAATGCCTTTGTTAGGAAGGCTGCTGATGGAATGCTCTTTATTTTTACCATAGCTGCTCAAATTTAAGTGCTGAATTAGGTAACACCGGGTATACCTAAAAATTAGGGTTTTGTGTTATTTACTGGTTGTTAAACAACAATCTTAAAAGGCACCATGTGGAATTTCTGGAAAAAAACGGTATCTTCCAAGTTTAATATTTCTTAGAATTATTTGGAGACAGCACTCTCTGCTGTTTGCAATCTGTGTTACAGAAGACATCTGTATGCACAGACTAAAAGGACACAGACATTGACCCCTTAGACTGAGTGCTCAGCTCAACTGAATGACATACCTAAGAGCAAGCCTTCTCAGTCATGTTCTAGTTAACTAGATTACTATTCAAATTAGGACAAAAATCACTAAATTCTGGAGAAAATGTTTCATAATTGAAAAAAGAAACCAACCAAAACCACAACATGTTAAAGCTCTGTACTTAAACATTGCCTGTTTGTCTTCAGGATCTTTGATTGTTTAGGAAGAGAGACTCTCAACATAAACTCTATTTTATTTAAACTTCCTCATCATGTGAGCTCATCTACATAGATTTATCAGTTCTACTTAAGTACATTATTTCCCAGGCATTAGGATGTCCAGTGCCAGTAAAGTATTTTAATTTTAAAGGTTTCAGCAACAGATTTGTGCAAAGCTAAAGCTCCTCACAGGACTGTCTATGGTCACAGCAGGAAAGCAATGCTTATCTAGGCTTCATGAACTAAAAAAGTTGAATATGCACAGCAATACCTAATCAATTTAAAAGATAAAATACTGAATTCTTTTGACGTTTGAATTGAGGAATGAGTCCAGTCACACGCAAGATGAATTTTCCAAATGTTCCATAGCATAAACAGAGGTGAAACAAGAGAAAAACCAAAGAAAATGAGTACTGAAAAACCTTACCCCACTTGACCTCTCCCATGCATCTCCTTTGACAAGTTTGACCCTGTCCCGCAGCATGGCAAATTCCAGGCCTCTTGGCTTACTGGCATTGTAGATGAATATGGAGAGAAGCACTACAGGAGCTTCCAAAAAGAACTCTAGAGAAGGCCTGAAGTCAAAGATGACAAAAGAGACGGTGGTGATGATGACAGTGGTGATTTGAGCAGTCATAACATGGAACATATTGTCTCGGAACTTCAGGATGAAGGCTACAGACAGTCCCAGGAAAGCAGTGACAAATATGAGAGCCACTGAGAAGATGTTGTGCCCATAAAAAAAGCCACAATTCCCTATCTGCCTCCGGTCCTTTGTCTGCAGCCCCAGCATAAGCCCATTGAACAGTACCCCAAAGGCATAGAGTTTGCTGTTCTGCATGAAGATGCTTTCAGCAACCTGATCCCCATCTTTCAAGATCTTTTCATTGTAGATGTTAGCCAGGGCAGAAATGAAACACTGCACTAGAATAAGAAGATGGCCCAGGCTGAGGCGGAGAGGTTTCAATGCTCCTTCCATGGTACTGGTGACATTCCAGTGGAAGCTGGGAAGGAAACTTGGTGCTGCACAGTTGCCTTTTTCCAGGCATGCTTCCTGAGATCCAGCATAGAGAAGGCAGTGGTTAGATGAACTAAAAAACATATTGTGATGGAATCCATGTGCAGCCAAGCTTTGCTGATGGCCTCCAGTTCCTAGGGTCAGGGCAACGATGGACAGGAACAGAATCACCAAAGAGGCCCACTGTACCCAAGAGAGTTTTCGCCTAGGAACAGACAAAAAAACCCACCAACTTTTTAATAAAAACAGTGGCAAAAATTAAATGACACAAGAACAAACTCTATAAACACATAAAAAGACATTATAGTACAAATAAGGAGACAGAGACAGGTGCAAAGAAAAATCTCAGCTGATGGCTTTAGGGAATTGACAGTAAAATGCCAACATGCTTTTCTATGGCAAGGGGGGCCCAGGCTGGTACTCACAGAAATACAAAATGGGAGTATTCTGTAGAGATAATTTAAGGAATGTTTTTCAAGTTCATGTTTATTCTACATACTGCCTGCCTGAATACATAAAAGCAACTGCTGTCTCCATGGGAACTCAGGTCTGATGAACAAAAAGAAATCATTCAAATTATTACCCTCTTTCTTTGGTAAACTTTCACTACATTTCACTTTTCCCCCATGATTTTGTGTCCTTTTACTAGTATTTTATGATGGTAAATCATATAAATCTATTAATGCAATGAAAGACACTGAGGTGCTGAAACATGTCCAAGAGGAGAGCTACCAAGCTCATGAGGGGCTCAGAGAACAAGTTGTGTGAGGAAAGGCTGAGGGAGCTGGGCATGGTTAGTTTGGAGAAGAGGAGGCTTAGGGGGGACCTCACTGCCCTCTGGCATTTCAAGCCAGACTATCAGCCACTGTTTTGGTAAATTCTATAGAAAAGGTATTTTTGTTTCATGTTCAACACAAGTGAATTTTTTAATGTGAAGCTAATATCCATTTCCCTGTCAGTCTTTTCTGAATCTAAAGCACACCATAAAGAGCACGAATCAGACAAGGAACACACAGGACAGACAGTCTGGCTTTTGTCACGTGAATAATGAAGAAGAGACATCCAATTACTTTTTAAAACATACTAATCAGTTGACCAGAAACACATCGAGGCTGGCACAATATTACCAAAGACTCTCTCTTTCCTTCTTACAGATCTCATCTCTTTTTGTTAGATTTTATCTACATTTAAATAAGAATTACAACAGACTGGAAAGAAGTACTGCTAATCATGAAATACAAGAGTTACATTACAAATGGAAGTACACAAAACTTAATTCTGACCATCTAACAACTATGTAATCATTACTTTATTTTTTAAGGGTTTGTTTTTTTTTTACAGTTGAACAAATGTGTGGATGTGTAGGGAAACCTACATTATTTACTACACCATACACCATCAGAGGTAGAAAACAAACCATGTCTCCAAGTTGGTACATCACAAGAAAAGAGAATTACTGTTCCCATCAGACAAAGAGAAAGAATGAAACTTAACTTCTTCTTCAATGCTAGAAAGATATAAAATTTCATTTACTTTAGTTAATGCTACTTACTTTAGCACTATCCTGAAGAGGAGAGCTGTTGTTATAATGACAAAATTAGAGAAGAGTACAGCCATTGCCTAGACAGAGAAGAAGGGGAACAAGATTAAAACACCAGACAGTGTGGACATCAAAAGCCCACTGATGTCAAATGTGAGCCTTTCTGTGACATGCAGAGTGAAAAGCAGCATGCTGGTACTGAACTTTCTTCCTTACCCAAGAAGTAAAACAGCAAGCCCCTGAAATGACATTCAAGTCCCATTTTGAAATCTCCAGTAAACCAGAGTGCCTAAATTCCACTAGAATGGGGATAGGTATACTGAAGCAAAGATGTGAGGAAAGCAAAGCAGTAGAAAACCTACTTAACAAAAAAAGAGAAGTGTAGTTCTGTCAGATTGGTTCCCCAGACAGGTTGACCAGTCAGCTGCAGTAACAGCTGTGCCCACACAGAGGAAGTTGCACCAAAATGCAAATAAGAGGAGAAGGTGAGGCAGCTTCTGGCTGCAGTGCCAGCTTGCAGCATTTGTGAAATTCCAGGCTTGAATAAGGCACTTGTAGAATGCATTTGACATTAAAAAAAAAGTTTTCTGCATTTATCAAAAGTAAGGAGGTGCTCAGCTTGAATTTTCAAGACTGCAACTGTACAAAAAAAAAAAAAAAAGTAATCACCTATATTGAAGTACAACTGAAGACAACTCTAAAACTCCTGTATAACAATGACAGCTCCATAATACATGGCAATGATTCCAACACACTCTATATTGGGACACTTAACCAAGAAAAGGCTCTTTTAGGCACTGTAGTTGCCATTAAAGATCAGAATCTACCAGCACCAGTGGGGAGAAAATAAGGGTTCTTTTGGGGGTGAGGGCATTTCCCAAATTCCATGTTATTCAGGACCTCCCTGTGCATACACACAGCAAATCCAGTCATATGAACTCTTTCTTACAATTCAGCCTTGGAGTGAGATAATTTTTTAGAGCATTTTACAAAAATACATATGGATTCAGAAATGCAGAACACAGACTTTACCCTGAACTTTCTCATCTATGTTTCCACATTCCCAATTCTACAACAGTAGTCTTTTTCACTTAACAGAGGAAAAGCACAGGCCCTTGTCCTATTACCTTAGTTCCACTCTATTCCAACATCCTATCTGCTGAGCAGTCTGTCTCATGAAACAGCATTACACAGGGTCTTAAGTAAGCTGAAGACTGACACAAGACATCTGTCTAAGAAACTACAGCTTAATTTTCTGCTTTTCAAGATTACATTTTAAAGAATATTCATGTTAGCTGAACACTGTGGAAGGAGAGAAATACTGAGTAAGCATGTGAATCTGGCAGAAATCACTCTGGAAAAAAAAAAAAAGAGGCTTGATGCAAAACATAAAAGTGTTCCATGTATAGTCTAGTTTTGTTTTGCAGCCAAAGCCCCACATCTTACATCTCTGGTAACATAATATGATCCAAATCTATAGCAGGTTAATTAAAAGGAATTAATTTTTAGTTGCTTTGTTCCCTGAGGCCTTAAGGACCTTGATCCTACATGAGAAGGAGTAAGAAAAAATTTACCAAAGATCACCATGCCACTAACTTATAAGTTACTAAGTCTCTAAAAATAAGTATTACTACTAGGAAACATTAACCACTAAAACTTATCCCTAGTTACAGCTGAAGCTTCAAGCAAAATAAAAACCTCAAAAAAGGAACTCTGTACCTCAAGCAACTGCTCATCCAAGTTCTACTTAGTTCCATATCACACAAAACCAAGTTTAGTTGGGTATGACCACCTTCTTTCAAGCATCTTGGCTCCACCTTTTCCCTTTCTCAGTCTCATACACTATCTTACAGGCATCTACTTCTCTCTTTTCATACTTATTTACCATGACAATGTTAAAATTTCACAGAATCACAGAATGTTAGAGGTTGGAAGGGACCTTCCAAGATCATCTAGTCCAACCCCACTGCCAGAGCAGGATGCCCTAAATCAGGTCACACAGGAGAACACATCCAGGTGGCTTTTTAATGTCTCCAGAGGAGACTTTGTAAGCCCCCTGGGCAGTGTGTTGCAGTGTCTATCACCCTTGATGAAAAAGTTTCTCCTTACCTTTACATGGAACCTCCTATGCTCCAGCTTGCACCTATTGCCCCTTGTCCTATCACTGGACATCACTGAGAAGAGTCTGGCTCCATCCTCCTGACACTCACCCTTTATATATTTATAAACATGAGAGTGCACATTTATAAACAGCTGACTGTTTAAAACTCTGTTTCCTCAGCCAGGTCATGGATGAATATATTGAATAGTAGTGGTCCCAATACCAACCCTTGAGGGCCACTACTCCAACTGGTCCAGTGCCAGTAAAATATTTTTGTTTTAGAGGTTTCAACAACAGATCTGTGCAAAGCTAAAGCTCCTCACAGGACTGTCTATGGTCACAGCAGGAAAGCAATGCTTACGTTCTGGGTTGAAGTCTTGACCACAACTCTCTGACTTCTCATAAAATATATCCAGTTAAAAAATGAAAGACACTAGGAGTTCTGAAACAGAGAAATCCCAGAGCATATGTTTTGAGGGGAGAGAATGGGGGGGTGGGCATGTGTGTAAATAAAAGCTGTACATATTACAAAAGATTACAAGACAACCTTAACTGGGACAAATCAAATTGCTTTAGAAAGCAAGAGTGAGTAAAGGAAACAAGTCATCATGTGAACTTACATACATAGAGTGATAGAAGCCACACAGAAAAGTCCAGCTGAAATACTAACAGGATAAGCAAATGCATTGAAAGAGAAGTAAGAGCTGAAGAATCCAAAGGAGAGAAAGCACTGAAAACCTGCCTAGTAAGCAATTCAGCCTATTTCTAAATCATTTTGGATGTAGAATATACAGAGTCCCCTCTACTGAGAGCTGTACAACACTGACCAGTGGCCAAGAGGATGGGAAGGTCTAGCTAGTCAGGTAACAGATCATTCTTTTATCTGCAAACCTGACCCAGCCAGCATTACAACTGTAGATAGTCTAAGGGCAATGTAACTTACCACTAAGACATTGGAAGATGCTTTATTCAATATATGGATACTTACTGGCTGGAGGTATGACAGTACGTAGAAGACAATCAAGTTATCCAGAAAGTAAAGAAAGGCAGGAATTGACCATCTCATGGAATTACAAAAATTCTTCCAGGAAAGACATTCAAAAGGATGATCCAAACAACCCTCTGAAAGGAAATCAATAAGACATCGTTCTTATTATCAAAAGCCCATTCCCTTAAAGCAGAATAGGTACCACTGTACCATGGAGGACAGATCCAAGACAGAATGCAGAGCCAGAGTAGCAATCCTGTGTCTACAGGCATTCACCTCCTTACTTCAGCAAACAAAGCATCAAGGAACCAGTCACCCTCCTCAGAGTATTTTTCCACTGGTAACAAAAATTAGAATCACAGAATAGTAGAGGTTGGAAGGGACCTCTAGAGATCGAGTCCAACCCCCATCCAGCACAGCAACACCCATGGCAGGCCACATATCCAGGTGGGTTTTGAAAGTCTCCAGAGAAGGAGACTCCACAACCTCTCTGGGCAGCCTGTTCCAGTGCTCCATCACTCTCACAGTAAAGAATTTTTCCTCATGTTGTGGAACTTCCTGTGTTCCAGCCTTGTGACCATTACTTCTCATCCTATCACAGCGCACCACTGAAAAGAGACAGGACCCTTCTACTTGACACCCATCCTTCAGATATTTGTAAACATTAATAAGATCTCCTTTCAGTCTTCTCCATGCTAAATTCTTTTGCAAAAATCAATTATCAATGATTCTTTGAAGGCCAAAAATCACCCCAAAGTCCCCAGACAATAGCAATGTCAATACTGGGTATGATTTTATGGTATTATCAATCAAATCTAGAACTAAAACAATGACACAGATAGTAACAATAGCAATGTCAATACTGGGTATGATTTTATGGTATTATCAATCAAATCTAGAACTAAAACAATGACACAGACAGTACACCTGTTCCAGTACCCAAAGGGCAATCAGTAACATCAGAAATACAAAATAACCCAGAATGCAGTATCAGTAGCACAAAGCATATCATCTGGGTAAAAAAAACCAAACATACATATAGGAACAAGGAAGGAAGAAAGAAGGCACAAAGAATGACATTTGCTTAGGTATTCAGGATACACTTCAGGAGGAAGACTGTGATTAACCTTAGACTACTCTAGAGTTGGTGACAGAAGTACTTTGTTAGCACAGACTTAAAACTACACAATGTTATCTAATCCTCTCCTGACCACCAACATAAGAGTTCAGCAAACCTCAAGTCATGGAGGGAGGGAGACAGAATGACAGAAAGACAAGACAAGACAAGACAGACAAGACAAGACAGACAAGACAAGACAGACAAGACAAGACAGACAAGACAAGACAGACAAGACAAGACAGACAAG
>JANHGL010005669.1:0-22668 GCA_024611195.1 Ceyx melanurus | reverse complement strand
CCGCGCCGAGGGGGGTGGGCAGGGCAGGCGCCTGGGGCCACCACCACGGCCAGTGCCCAGGGGGGTGCCCACGGCCGTGCCCCGGGCTCAGGTGGGTGCCCACGGCAGTGTCCTGTGCCCAGGTGGGTGCCCATGATAGTGTCCTGTGCCCAGGGGGGTGCCCACACCAGTGTCCTGTGCCCAGGTGGGTGCCCACAGCAGTGCCCTGGGGCCACAGCAGTGCCCAGGTGGGTGCCCACAGCAGTGCCCTGTGCCCAGGTGGGTGTCCACAGCAGTGCCCTGGGTCCACAACAATGCCTTGTGCCCACGGGGGTGCCCACAGCAGTGTCCTGTGCCCAGGGGGGTGCCCACAGCAGTGCCCTGGGTCCACAACAATGTCCTGTGCCCAGGTGGGTTCCCACAGCTCTGCTCTGTGGCCCAGGGATGTGCCCCCAACCCTGCCCTGTGCCCAGGGATGTGCCCACAGCCCTTCCCAGTGCTGCTGCTGGTGCCCCTGCCCAGCCTGGTGCTTCTCCAGCTGTGCCCTGTGCCACCTCCCAAGCCATGCCAGTCTCTGCCAGCTCTCTGTGCCCATTGCCAGCTCCCTGTGCCCATTGCCACCCCCCAGGGCCCGCGTCCAGCTCCCCGCGCAGACCCCGGCCGGCCACGTGCCATCGCAACCCCCCGGCCCCGCGCTCCCCGGCCCGGCTCCCTTCGCCCCGCGCTCCCCCTCCGCCCCCTTCCCACCGCCGTCCTCATCCCGCCCTTCCCCGCCGCCCGCTCAGCGAGGAGGGAGCCCCGGAGCCGGGGCGGTGCCGTTCGGGGGAGGCTGTGGCGGGTGTGGGCGCGCTGGGGACGGTCCCGCGGAGCGCAGCTGGGGCAGCGGGTCGAGGCCTCCCCTCGCTTCATAGAGGCACTGCCCCCGGCTCGCCCGCCCCGCCGTCAGCGCCCTCGGCGCGACGGTGCCCGCGCAGGAGGGATGCGGAGCCGCGGGGATCGGAGCACAGCGGCCTTTGGGTTTGGTTCGGAGGGACGTGTGAGGGGCGGGCGGGTGTGTAGCGCACTGTGCTCAGTACCTGCAAGGCTCGTGCTTTATTGAATGGTTTTGGGGTTTTTTTACTATAAAGGTGCCTGGCTGTCTTTGGTGTCTCTTCTTCCCTCGCCTGGAGTTTGGTTAGCAGAGCGTGCAGCCCGAGTGCTGTTTGGCAGGTTAAGAACGGGAGGGATTTCCCAAATAAACGGTGTTTGTGTGTTACACAACCACGGTTTCCAGGCAGACATACGCCCAGCTGCAGGCTCAGGGTAGAGGTTGTCGGTGTCCATTCCATATAGACTGGATTATCTAAAAATCATTTATCAAGGCATTTTTTTAATCACAGAATCTTAAACGTTAGAGTTAACGGGGGAAAAAAAACCAAAAACCAAACGGGCTCCCCAAGCCATGGCTGAGTAGCTCCTCGTGGGCTGTCCGTGCTGCTGGCAGCTGCCTCTGGCTGCCTCCTGGGCTCTGGGCTCCACCGAGTGCTGCAGGATCTCGACCCGGTGCCAGCAGATCAGGAGGCGATTCTTGAATGAATCAGTTGTAACAGTAATTGTTTTTCATATCTTCCATGTGCAAGGAGCTCCTGCTGCTGTCCCTACACTAGCTTGTTGTCTGGGGTTGCTTCCTTTTCAAATATCTGTTTGATTACAGCAGTGAGTGAAGTTCCTAAGCAGTCAGGCAGTGGGGAAAGCAGAAGGTGGCTATTACCCTACATTCCTGAGAATATAAAATGTGTTACCCCTTTGGTCTTCTCTTTCCATAACCAGGATTAAATATTTCTTGTTCCTTCTTGACATTTTAATATAAAATTTGAACGTGTACATGGTATCATTATCTGTTACAGGAGTTACTGGCTAAATGATGTTTTCAGCTCTTCTCATTTTAGATCACTCCTTTCTGTCCCCTTTACTGTTTTTGCTCCTCCTCTGAACTCCCACAGTTTGTCAATATCTTTTATTGTAGCCACTGAGACACATGAAGAAACACCCACATCCCTTCCTTTTAATCTATCTCTGAGGAGAAGTGACTCACCAAGTTCAGTTTGTGTGTGAAAATATCTCTAGTAGGAAGGATATTTTAGGTTGCAGAGCCTGGAAAGCTTCCTGACTGTTTGTTTGTGAGGTTGCTTTTTTAATGGTGGAAGTAGAGAGAGAAATTCTCTCTCCTTGGCCAAGCAGCAGGACATTCTTCACTGGAGGACGTGCTAAAGGGTGTTGCAAAGGCCTTACTCATGGTACAAAACATTGCGGTGAGCCTGACTGCAGAGGTGCACACGGGTTTGAGGGCTTGAGTGTTGTTCCCTACTGAGGAGGATGCATTTCTGCCAGGTCACTGCTACAGGGATTTGTGCTGGTGTGATGATCTTGCTCCTCCTCCTCCCATCAGAGCGGGCTGGGAGCATTTGGTGAAGGTAAATTACTGGCCGAGTCGTGTGGGCAGCAAAGGCTGGTGCATCCCAGAGCTCTCACCAGGCTCCTGAGGGGCTTTTCTTGTAACCATCAGAAAGCTGGGCCATGGCTACTGCTCATCTTGAGACTCTGCAAGGGCCAGCATTGCTTAGCAGCACAGCCAACTTCCCAGTCATGGCAGGATGGAAAATTTCTTACTGTCAATGATTTTTATGTTTTGTTTCCTTCTCTTTCCCGGTGCGTGCAGCTTTCCATGCTGCCCTCTCTGTCGTCAGGTGGAGTCATAGACCTGTGAAGTAACATCACCCTCATGTCTAATGCTGCAGCGAGATCTGCACTTCAGCCAGTGATGATCTAGCATCTTCATGTCTCCTGCCTCATTTCAGGCAGCTGGGATGAGAGAAGGTGATCCTTTCTAGGCTCTCCTTGCTCTTCTGCACTCTGCTGAAACAGAAGAGGTTAGAAATACTGACAGCTTTCCCAACACAGCTGGATCCTTTGACTTTAGTGCTGCCTTTTCTACTGCATACAAAAGGAAGCTTATTGTAGCCCAGTCATGTCAGGCTTAGGCAATGTCTAGCTGTCTAACAGATGCAGATGGGTTAAATATTATCGTTGTCTTCCTGTCTTCTCTCTTTGTATTGTCTTGGGACAGCAACATCCTTCTCCTCCCCAGAATCTGACAGACTTGACATACTTGGCCTGGGGATTCCCAGTTCATATGCTAAGCCTAAGCAGGGCAGACCCTTTGTTGGGATGGCTTTTGTCTTATTCAGTAGAGAAGTGAAGCCAGGAAAATAGGAGCATTCATCACCAGTCAATTAATGGGCTGTGGTTCTCTGTGTTCCAGCCTCATTTTTCTACAGAGAAAATAAGCACCTTTGTTTCCTATCTAATGATGCATCTGAATGTTGGCTCGTTAGCATTTCAGGGCCTGGCAGAGCAGGGTTGTGAGTGGCTCAGCTGCTTAGGTTGGGTGTGAAGTGACTCTGTCCTCAGCGCAGGGGTGTCCGAAAGCCAAGGCACAGAGGGTGTCGGGACACAGGGTCGTGCTGGGGCTTTTGTTCCCACATTGCTAATTCAGATTCGCTTGATTGCCAATATGAAATGGGATTTTCAGGATGGGACCTGGTGCACAAGTGTCGTGGAAGCAAACTTTATAACCAGTGCCAAATGGGCCTTTGTTGGCAGTTTCAACAGAAGAAGCCAAGGATTTGATATCCCAGAGCACTAAACTCTCCTTCCTGGAGGGAATCCTTTCCTAATCCTTCATGTAAGGGTTGAAATTTGTAAGGCAGTGCAGAGGAGCTTCCTGCCCAGATTTTAAGTGTCCTGCATAAAAATAGAGGATTTTAAGTTACACCTTGATGTGATGCAGCTCCATGTAGGGATGTCCTGAAAAGGTTAAACAAGGTAAGTTGGCTCAGCAGGGCTGCTGTGCTCCTGTGGCTGTACTGAGATGAACAGTAACTATCTGTACACACCGTTGTGTTGTGTCATGCCTCACAAACACATCAATCTCCAGAGCCAGAGCAAGGACTTCAAGGTTATTAACTTTTATGGACTGAAGTTTCACATGGAGATGTTTAGGAGTGCTAGAAATAGAGAGCTTCTTCATGTGGAACTTCCCTTCAGCAATCTCTCTCTCTTCTACTGAGACTTTACTATCTTTATGTGAGAGCTTTTAGTGCAAAAAACTTTGATGGGTTTGAGGTTGTGAAATAATCCAGTGTCTTTCCAAGAAATCCTTGGTGAAGTTTGGAACAGCTGTTGAAATTACCATGCACAACGTGGAAATGTAGGATTCCATTTTCCTCTTTGTGCCACATCTTTTTCCCAATCTCAGGATGTGCAGCCAACGAAGAGTTCATTTAGTTGAGTGTCTTTATTTGTCTGAGCTCCTCCTGCATTTAAGAAATTAATCCCATTAGCTGCAGCCAAGAAGTGTCTGGTTTGGTGTCAGCCTGCAGAGCAGCGCAGGTGCTGTGGAGCACTGAGCCACGAGCAATGCTGTTTGACTTGCATGGAAAGGCTTGAGATTGTCACAAGTCCACAGTTCCATGATACTTCCAGAGTGTTCAGCAGTTGTGAGGGTGGCAGTAAGATTTAAGTGCCACATGTGTTTGGAACAGTTGCCTGGCTCTGCAGCAGCTGCTTTTTAAACTAATCCTCCCTTCAGTCTCAGGAGTTGGGAAGGCCTTTTGTGAGGGGGAAGATATGAGCAGACCTCGTAGGGCTGCCCTAGTAGAAGGCTGAAGGTGCACTGTGAAAGCAAGATGGCAGAGTAGATGTTTCACAGCTGTTCTCATCTGCCTGTGCAAGGGTAAAAGGAGATGTTTTAATGATGGTAAGAAATGGCACTTTGCAATGGAGCAGGTGTTTATTTCCTTACGCTTCCCCCTGAGATGAAAGCACAGGAATGTGTGCTGATTTTTTTTCCTGTCCTTCATCTCTTGCTCTGTACTATCTGGCTAAGCAATAGTTTTTTCTCTAGCTTTTTTTCATTGTACTAAATTTTTGAGGAAGCCTTCTTAAATGCCAGCCCCATAGATAAATAACTAGAGTGCGTTTTATCTTCCCTTATAAGAAAAATCATGATGTCTGCTCATCTTGGCTGGAAAATTAGGTTAAAGCAAGAGTCTTGTCCACTGTAAATTTAGTGCTCCATCAGAGTTAAGTAGAATACATGAAGAAGATGCATTTATAACAAAAAAAAAAATGCTGATGGCCTCACTATTCTGCAGTCAGTACAATAAGAGAGCCCCAGGTTCCTGAGGGAGGATCCTTCAGGAGCCTGAAAGAGCCCAGACACTAGAGCAATGGTCTCTTGGTTTTAGAGTATAGCATTTGAATTCCTGATCAGGTACAGACTGGAATGTTTATTACTTGCAAGAACAACTTGATGTATAATAAATAAATTTCAATCTGTAATTCCCAGGAGGAATGCTCAGGCATCTAACAAATCAGCTGGCAATCTAAAAAACAAGTGTTAATGCTGAATGACTTACATTGAGCATCTGATGTTCCAGCTCCTCTGCAAAACTCCCAGGGAATACTAAAATAATTTCCTGTGTAGAAAGCATGAGGATTTGGCCTTTAAGGAGTGTAATGTTATAGCCAAATAGAAAAAGCTAGTATTTCAGGCAGATGGAAACTGTGAGCTCAAATGTTTTACCTTGTACTCTCATTCAGAGTATGGAAATAGCATTTTTGTAAGTACTTGAGATTTGGCACCTGTGTTTTTTTGGAAAGCAGTGATTCTTGCTAGATATTTGGATGTCTCCACTTGGACACACCCTCCTTCCTGAGCAGACACACCACGTGGGAGCTTTTTTCTCCATTTTTGTAGTTGGCAATGAATGTCAAACGCTTTTCTCTAGGAAATGCTTGACCTTTTATGCTGCTTCTTGTGCTTAATTGGTAATATATTCTCTTTCCCTTACTAAAGATAAAGCCACTAACCCATCTAACAGGCAAGAAGACTGGGAATACATCATCGGATTCTGTGACCAGATCAACAAAGAACTTGAAGGGTGGGTGTCCCAGACTGCTCTGGATTTAATACATTAAAAGTCAGAGTTTAAAATATATCATTTCACCATCAGACTTTCATGTTTTCTTTTATATATGCTGATACTGCAAGGAAGATCTGTCTGCAAAAGAAATGAGATGCTGCAAAGCATGGCTTCTCCCAGCTTGGCTCCTGCACAGGCTGAGCACTAGAAAGAAGGGAATTCTACATCTGCCTCTAAATTTAGTCAGCTTGCTGCTGCTGCAGGGCTCTCCTCTGGCCACACTGAGTTTGCCAGTTTGTTTGATGGGGTTTTAACTCTTAGTGCCTGGTGGAGCTCTGTGTCTTTAAAATCTTCACAAGGCTTAACTGAGGAAACCTCCTGGGCCACAGCATTCCTTTGAGCTAAGGAAGAGGTGATTTCTTCTGGAATAAGGAAACTGATGCAAGAGAATCAATGAAGTGATTTCCTGGTCTGGGGACTGTACTGGGAGTTGCTTGGCCCCTCCCAGGCAGGAATCTGGAATTGCTGGCTCAAACTACCAGCCCTCTCTTCCTTTCATATGTGCAAACACCCAGGCTTACAAAGATGCCCTGAAAATTTCTTGTTGACCTTTGTACACTGATAGAAAGATGAAAAGTTCTAAATGCCATTTCATTTTATGAAAGGCATCTCATTTAAAAAGTAGAATTTGTGAAAGTCTGAAAATCCTTCAGCGTGTTCTCCTGCTTTGTTTGTAATGGGTCTCTGCTTCATTCCAGGCCACAGATAGCTGTGAGACTCCTGGCTCACAAAATCCAGTCACCACAGGAATGGGAGGCTGTCCAGGCCTTGACAGTAGGTAGCCCTTACCTCTCCTCTAAACTCTAGTTATCTGTCATTTTACATCATCTGTGTGGAGTATGGGGGGGCACAGTGTGTGCCAGTGGAGTTAGCTGGGGCAGAGTGCCCTGAGTCCCCTCTGCTGGGGGTGGGGAGGGCACAATGAAAGTGACTGAAACGTTCAGATTGATCATTAGCAATAGAGCAGTCAGAAATAACTCTGGTTTAGATTCAGCTGCTTTTGTTTGTTGTCTTCAGGCAAGATTTGTGCTCAGTGTTATCAGACCTAATGGTGAGATAACTTAGACCCACATACAGATGGTTGAGGGTGGGAGACCAGCCTCTCTCCCCTGGAGACCAGCCTCTCTCCCCTGGAGATGGGAGATCTCTGCCTGTGTCACAGCGCAGGAGTGTGGGTCTCACTGATACAGCTCCTTCAGAACACAACTACACTGTTACTGAAGAGTTTTGGTGTTCATTCCAGACCCTCTTTTTGTTCCTTGAATGCAGGTGCTGGAAGCTTGTATGAAGAACTGTGGGAGAAGATTTCATAATGAAGTAGGGAAGTTTCGCTTTTTAAATGAGCTAATTAAAGTCGTGTCTCCAAAGGTTAGTCCCTGGCCCTGGTGGCTGTATTTACCTCTTGTTAGGCCTCTGGAAGCTGCAGGCAACATCCAAAATGTTTGCAGTGCTCTGTCTGGCTCCTTGTATTTATTCATCTGTATTCAAAAGCATTTCTTAGATAGAAACTGTGGGGTTTTTAATGCTCTGCTTACTCTTTTCTCAGCAAGTTGTACTTATTACCATCAGTATATAGTCTCTGTACTGTCATAATGTCTCATGTAACTCAAGGGCTGCTAAAGCTTGGGCTGTTCAAAACTCCCTTGTCAGTGTAAGTGAGGAATGATACAGAACCACAGAGTTCTCATCCTTACTTGCTGTGTAAAGAGTATCTGGCCAAGTCCCTCAGCATTCGCAGAATCAGAGAATCATGATCAGTTTAACTTGGTGAAGAACAGAGAGAGGCAGCCCATGGCATGATGGATGCAGCAAAGTATTCCTAGATCCTTCCCTGTAAGACAGGGGAGGGGTGGTGCTCTCTGCTGTAATTCTTAACTACAGAATCCTGAAACCCACAGGCTTTTTCTTTGGTTGCAGATAATCACAAAGCTCTGCACTGTTATTTCAAATACATAGAGGAGCATTTTTACCTCTTAATAAGGTCATCTTGCAACTTAGATTATGCACCTTGTAATGTATAGCACTGAACTTCCATTCTCTGGGTTTGGGCTTTATTATTTATGCTTTTTTTTTGCATTCTCAGTACCTGGGAGACCGAGTCTCAGAGAAGGTGAAGACCAAAGTCATTGAATTGCTGTACAGCTGGACTGTGGCACTGCCAGAAGAATCCAAAATCAAGGATGCCTACTACATGTTGAAGAGACAAGGTAGGAACTCAGCTACTCGCTCAACTGTTCTCTCCAGCCTGTGCTTTAAGTAGGAGTGTCACAAAATATATGGCTTCTAATTACACAGGGTCAAGACAAGTTCTGAGGGGAGATGGAACAAGGGAGAAATTCCCTGAAATGCTGCTCATTATATTTAAATGCCTTGGGCTGGGTGGAGTTGGCTTTTTTAGCTGATGAGTTGAACACCTTGTACAAATACTTTGGTTTTCAAGGTCTTTTTTTTTTTCTTTTTCTGGAAGCAGTTATTAAATGATTTGAGCAAGTCTAATTTAAAGTGAAATAAGAGCCTCCATGTAGCCTTTTATGTTCTTAACTAGGTCACTTTACAATTGTACCTTTAGTTCAAATGATACAGATTCCTTGTGTAGGCACACAGTGAAAAAAGCTCAGCTGAGAAGCATGCAGCTTCAGCACAAGAAAAATTGGTTCCAGGAAAGCTCTTGAAGTGGAGCCCAAATCTAAGGATTTGACAACAGACCAAGAAGGGAGCTTAGCTCTTTCCCCCATTCGTGGTTTCGAGGCTGCTTATCACCCCATTTTGCATTGCTGTCTGCTTCCCTGCTCAGCTCATTTATACAAACAAATGTCATGCCCCTGAGTTTGCACAAAGCTGGGTTGTCTGGGATTTCACTTAGTGGGTCAACAGCTGAAGTGAAAAGGGGAAAGACAAATGGTGGAGAGCTATTGATTATCCTGAGCCATTAGAGGAGCAATATGGACGTGGCAACTCATTTGCTGGGGTTTTGGCCTTTATCAAAGAAAACTTTGTATTTCCAGCTAGCGTGCTCAGGGATTTTGTTCCTCTGTCACTCATTAGAACAGTGTGTTGGTATCAGAGAACAACAGTGGGTGCATGGTGGCTTTGACAGCAGCCTGTGCCCAGCTGGGTGCCCTGCCTGGTGTGCCTGCCTGTGCAAACCCACAGGGGTTCCCTTTGTGCTTTCAGGGATCGTTATGTTTGATCCTGTGATTCCTGCAGACAGAACCCTGATTCCTTCTCCACCACCTCGTCCCAAAAACCCTGTGTTTGATGATGAGGAGAAATCCAAGGTACAGTGAAGATTTGTATTGTAATCACTCTTCAATGCACACTTAGTATCATTTACTTCTTTATTATAATTTGGCTTTTCTGTTTGGGGTGGTGATGTTTATTTTCACAGAACTCATTGCTTTGTCCACCTGCCTAACCTGAAGTTCTAGTTAAGGCCTTGTCTGTGTTACCATTATGAGGTTATTCCTGCTTAAATTGCCATCCTGTTGTATGGGTGTTAAAATGCTGCAGCAAGTGAATTTTCCTTCCTGTAAGAAGTGCAGGTTCTTACCAAGCTGTGACCTTGCTGGCATTTGTTTGTAAAACAGTAGAAAGATGTTTTGACTATGGGTGTTGTGGCACCCCAGCCAATCACCCCAGGGGGTGGCTGGTTTCTTGTCCAATTACCTTGAAGTTAAAAGGGTATAAAAAGAGCTGTAAATTAATAAATAAAAGGAATCTTGGAATCTTGGTGAAGGAAATAGTCTCTGCCTCTCTCTTTCTCCTCCTCTGGCTACTGGCAGATAAATGACACTGTTGTTGTACTAGAAGGCAGAGAACTTTTCACACACAGGACCAGAAATGACATTTGGGAAGAATAGTTAGTATCTGAAGTCTCTGAGTTTCCACAGTGCATGTCCTCTCTAGAAACAAGAATGCAGCACCTCATGTAAAGCAATAAACCATGAATGACTCCTGCTGCAGTCACTGTAACTGTGAAAGCAGTGTGAGCTTTGGAATAGTGACTGTATCTCTTCTCCCCTGAACTGTTCACTTGGATTCCTTTTTCTGCTTCCCTTTGCCAGGGGGTCTTTATTTGTTTCCTTCCTGAATATCCTCTTCTCATCTTACAGCTTCTAGCCAAACTTCTGAAAAGCAAAAACCCAGATGATTTACAAGAGGCTAACAAGCTTATAAAATCCATGGTAAAAGAGGTAAGAAATTCCTGTAGAATTTGTCCTAGACAACTGTCTGCTTTCTGGGTTTTAACCAATTTGACTTCCAAATGGAGGAGAGCTTTAGGATCATGTGAGTGGCAGGCTCTGGGAGCACTGTGTTAGTACTTCTCTTAGTGAAGTTGTGGGCAGTGAATGAGACCAACAATCAGTGGCATCCAGCCTTTTATTATTTTTTGAACCTCTAACATTGTTAACTTGCATCTAGCCCCCGTGGTCACCAGTGTAGTGCATCTCTAGCAGGGCTCTGTGGTGTGCAGGAGTTGGAATTGTGACTCCAGCTCACAACTGGAAGAGTTTGTATCGCAGAAATGTCAGTAGCTGGTGTCTCTGGTGGAGGCCAGGGTCAGGATTGAATGCCCCTTGTAATTATCTATGTTCTCTTTGCACAGGGTGGTATTTCACCCTAGGGTTTGGTGGGAGCATCACAGTACCACCCCTGGATGCTGAGAACTGAGTCATTGGGCTGGATCTTCTCCCAAGTAGCTTCATGGAAACACCTTCCTGTTGTAGAGCAGTGATACATCCACCCGTGGCAGTCATTAGAAACCCTGGACTCCAGGAAATGACTCACTGTGATTCTGGCCAAAAAGAAACAAGACAAGAATGGCTCCTAGACTGAGGAGGAGAGCTGTAGGTTATTAAAAGTTTCCATTCAGGCATCTCTTGTCCTCAGGGCAGAGTCTCCTACAGCTTCAGTTGGAATCTCAAATCCGAGATGGGTGGACATTTGCTACCAGAGAGAGCTTGTTCCTAGTCAGTGTTCTGCTCCAAGCACTTTTTGGTAAAATGTCTTCAAGTGACTGGGAAAAAAACCCAAACCCATAAACTTCTAAAAAGATCAGGAACTTTTGGAGAACTTATCTATTTTTAATGGTATTAATTATACAGTCAAGTCTAAGGAGACTTGCTGGAAGTATGCGGGGTTTCTGTCATTTCAGAATGGTGGTGGAAAGAGAATAAAATAAGCAAAGCTTCACATGAATTGAGAGGTTCGAGGGGTTTTTTTCCAGCTTAACCTTAGGTGTTACTCACCAGGATTTACAGCTCATACCTGCTGTTGTGCTACCCTGGGTCTTCACAGGGAAACCCACTTTTTCTGTCTGTTTGACACCTGCAGGATGAGGCTCGGATTCAGAAGGTGACAAAACGCCTGCACACGCTGGAGGAAGTGAATAACAACGTGAAACTGCTGAATGAGATGCTGGTTCACTACAGCAAAGAGGACTCCTCTGAGGCTGACAGGGAGCTCATGAAGGTGGGTCTGTCTGAGTAGCTCCTTCTTCCCAGAAATCCTGCAGTCAGCCCTTGCTTCTTACAGCCTTGAGTTTCGCAGAGAATTACAAACAGTGCAGTAAAATGGAGAAAACAGGATAGAAAACCACCATGATTTTAACACCTTTCACTAAAGGTCTTGGTAACTTTTTGCATGTGCCTGAAGTGAGGTGCAGCTGTTCCCCAAAGATGCAGTGTGGCAGAGTTGAGGGGCTGCAGTTTGCAATTCCTGCTTCTATTAGGAGACACTGATTGCAGTTCATCAGTGTCCCCTACAGCTCTGTAGATGGATATACTAAATGCTGAATGAGGCAGAAAATACCCTCCCCTTCCAAGGGAGAGTTTGAGTGTTATAAGGCTGGGACAACATCAAGCAGGTAAAGATTAAAACAGCTACCAGGAATGGTTGGGTAGGGCTAGGGCCTTGAAGAGTTACACCTTATCTAATTAAAAAAGTTAAAACTACTAATTTTTAATGGCAAGCTCCTGAAATGACAGTAAGAATTGAAACATAATTGTTGAAGCACAATTCTGTTCTTCCTCAAGGGCCTGCAGTAATACAAGGAGTGAAGGACTCTGTTGGACCAGAGCTGGCCCCAAGTGCTGATGAGGACTGAGAGAGGTTGTGTTGAGAATGCAGGTTGTGTTCAGACTCCCAGGCTAATGTCACACTTCATGGCTTTGGTACAGGGCAGGGACAGGGGAGATTGGTTGTCCAGCCACACTGGCACCTTCAGCACAAGGAGACTGGTTTATTCTGGGCTTTCCAGCACATGCCTGTGCTGAATGGTATTGCTGACAGTGGCTTCTGGATGATGTAACCCTTTGTCCTAACCTTTCTTCCCAGGAGCTCTATGAAAGGTGTGAAACCAAAAGACGGACGCTGTTCAAGCTGGCCAGTGAGACAGAGGATAACGACAGCAGCCTGGGTAAACTGAGCTACACTTCTGCTTCAGCTGCCTTGGTGACCTGTGATTTTGCAAGGGCTCAGCAAGGGAGACCCCACTGTGACTGCACTTTGCTGGGAGCAGGCAGATAAAAGATGAGATCCTTGCCTTTTTGTGCTTAGGATGTAAATTCAGGCAGGGACTTGCCTGTAGAGTTGTTGGTTAGGGAGGCTGGGGACAATAAGGGGTGAAGGGAAGGGAGTTGCTGTGGAGATCAAAACCTTGGACTCGTTTTCTCATTGTTCCAGTGTGCACAGACCAAATTACCCATAGCCATATGAGCCCATAGCCAAATAATTAGTTTTTTTCTTGTTGATTACGTAGTTGATGAATGAGTGCTCTCAGCATTAGTGAGAGCAGAGTGACTAAAGTCTTGGAGGTCATTTGTCTCTTGCATGCAGGTGATATTCTCCAGGCCAGTGATAATTTATCTCGGGTGATAAATTCCTATAAAAAAATAATAGAGGGCCAAGTGATCAATGGTGAAGTGGATCTCCCTGTGATGTCTGTAGTGGAAGGTGAGTTCCTGGGGAATCAAATACTTAATTTTTGAACCCTGTGATACTAAATCTTTTGGACATGTTTTCCTATTAACTGTGGTAAAGTAGGCTGCTGGTGGTTCTTGTGGCCAACAGTTTGTGAATCAGAAAGGGTCAAGACAGCTCCTAAGCAGCAGATAAATAATGCTGGACATGAAGAACAGTGCTGCAGCTTGGCCTTCACCATTGCTTGTTGCATACTATTGAAACCTTTGATAACATCAGTAGCAAACCTGCATCTGAACAGTTAATGTGGCTGGAAGTTCTCCTACATTTTACTCTCCAAATTTGTCCTGTTTCTTAATGGTGACACGTAAGGAGAAAACAAATTTATCAAAGGACAAGAGCAGCAGAGTGGGAGCCAAGCCAGGGGTCCTGTTCCTGGCTTTGCCAGCAGTTCCATTTGTGAATTTAGGCCAGTTGCCCACTTTACACTTCAGCTTCAGCACTGACAGCTCTGGACGTGTGTATGGCAGAGTTACTGTTTGTCACTGAAGTATTTCTGCATGGAGAGCAGCAGCAGAATGTCTAATGCTGCCCTGTGGCTTCTCACTGGGACAAGACTAGCCTAAGTGTGAAGGTCCAGACAGGATGAATTTTCCCTGGCCCTCTTGCTCTCTGGTAGCCTTTGTTTATTGTAGTTCTGTGGGATCTCCCACAGCCTCATCTGAGCTCAAAAGCTTTTGAAGGGATAATGAATTATGCTACAAGAAATACTGGGGAGGGAGCAGTGGTTGGAACTGGTGTTGCTTTTCATGTAGAAATCTCCGAAGTATCTGAGTTGATGGAAGTAGCTCCTGCACTGGAAATGGTCAGTGGAAAGCACTTTGCTTTCTCTGTTGTCAGGAGCCATAAGCCACGATCAAACGAGGAGCTGTGTGATCTAAACCAACTCTCTGATGATATCTTCTGTGCACTGAGTCTGCTCTGAGCCTTTTGCCTTCTTTCCTAGTAGTGCTCTTCTGTCCGCTGCAGGGAGTAACTCCACGAGCAATCTCAACACCCTCATTGACCTTGCTGGACTGGATGTCAGCAGCACCCCGCCTCCTCCAATGCCCCCCACCACCCTGACTCCAGCCCCCTCGGCAGCCCCAGCCCCGGCTGAAATCCCGGTTCTCCCGCCGCCTCCCCAGACGGTCACACAGCCACGGGGCTGTTCCTCCAGCCAGGCAGAAGCCTCCTCCTCTCAGCAGAGCAGCACGACCAACTCCCTCTCCTTGTTGGATGAGGAGCTGCTCTGCTTAGGTAAGACCCTGAGGCACCCAGACAAGGACTAGTCAATCCATGCCTAACAAAGACCCGCTTGCTTCCTCCAGTGTGAGTGTGGGGCTGGCTGTGTGTGGGGAATGACTAAAAGGAGCCCGAGATGTGTTTGGTTCACAGAGGAGTCTTGGGGACACTCCCTTGCATCGTCCTGAATGCAAGACCAAGTCAGTCAGTATGAAAAACTCTGATCCTCTCAGAATAGGCAGTAAGTGAGAGACCACTTGGGTGTAGTTGCAGTCTGGTTTCCAGGTGCTTGGACATGCAGTTTGGTGCAGATCTCACCCTGACTTGGCTAAAGAGCATGGTGCCTTGGAGGGGTTGTGTGTAGGAGCCTGTGGGATCCCTGCCTGCGGAGCCCAGGTATGAACAGCAGAAAACACTGCAGAGCAGGAAGGGTTATAAGAGCTGTGTGCAGCTACTGGTGTTGGCTCTCTCTTTTTCCTCATCAGAGGCTTGCAGCCCATTTCAGTCTTTCACCAGGTTCTTGGACTCCATCAAAGCTGAACCAAGTAGTTTGATGACCCTGAAGCAATTGCCACAGATGACACCCAACTTTTTGTTTTCTCCTCCAGTCCCCTACATCTTATTTTTCCTTTCAGGCCTGAATGATCCAGCCCCTGCAGCAGCGAAGGAGACATCAGAAAACAACCAGTGGAGCATGTTTGAGGTACAAAAGAGGGTCTTGGGGGAAGGGGAGGGAGGGGTTGTCATTGTGAGCGGTCTCTGTCACCTTGGAGAAACATGATCTCGCACACAGGGTGGCTGCTCCTGAGAGGAAGTCTGTCTTAGCCCTAAAATCTGGGATAGCTGTGTCTGAACAGAGTAGATAGCCCTGAACTCGGCTTTCTCAGTTTCCTATGTTAGCATCTGTTCCCATGATGTTAGCACTTCCTTTGCTTAAATTACAGATCAGAGGTAGTCCTGACATAGTCCACAGACTTTGCTGCTTGCCACCCAGCACCTGTTTGAGTGGTAAATCTCTCTCCCTCTGTAACGGTGCCATCTCTACAACAGGGGGTAGCAGTGAGTTAGAGCATCTACTTGTCCTCTCTTTCAGAATGACCAGATGGGCCTGGATTTCTTTAATCCGAAGATGGTGACTGTTGCTTGCAACCCTGCAGGGAACCCTCTGCTCCATCACGCATCTCAGACCACGTGTGGAACATCAGTGACGCTGCCCTCTGCTTTCACAGCCTCTCAGACTGCTCCCAGCATCCCAGCACCCAACTCAGCACCATTTGTATTCCCTGCTGGACCAGCTGCCTCTGTGGGGCCCCCTAAGACTATTCCAGCTGCTCCTGGGTGCTTCAGCTCATCTGTGGGGTGCAATATGTCACATAAGGTGGATGCATTAGGACAACTTCTTGAAGAAGCCAAAGGGTAACCAGAAGTCCTGGACTTTGCTTTGTCTCTGCAGTTGGAAGGCCAAGCTTGCTGCAGTGTCAGGCTCAAGGGCAGTCATTCAACTCTCTGGTTTGGTAGAAATGTGTTTGGGATTTTTTTATTTTTCTCAGAGGGTTTAAGTTAATGAACTATTATGAGGAGGGCTCCACTGCCAGGAGGGAAAGGCAGGTGCTACAGGTGACTGCAGTTGGCCCGATACAAATGCACAGTGTACAGCTGAACAGGCTGCTACAGTACAGAGGCCTCTGTCCATCTTAGCTTTGCCCACCTTTGCCAAGGTGGGACTCTGCTTTCTTGAGTTAGAAAAGTGGTGCCTAGCCCCGCCACCAGCATCACCTCTCCTTGTAGTTAACATGAGACTGTACTGAGTCGCAGCTACAGTCTGGTGCTGGGCCTCTGCCTTATCCTGGTGAACTGCATGTAGCAGGGTTTGTGTGCAGTGCCTGTTTTGCTTTCAGCTCAGCCTCTCATGTGTTTCTGTCTCTTGCAGGACTGCCACACAGGGCCTGGCCACAGCCCCGGTGTTCCCTGGGGTTACTTTGCCAGCTGCTGTCACCTCTGCCCCGTTAACAGCACCTGCAGGGCTAGCGGCCGCTGCCCCGGGAGCCCCTCCGGTTCCTTTCCCCAGCAGCTGCACAGCCGGCTCAGGGAGTCCCCTTTTCCAGCCAGCGTCCTTCCAGCAGCAGGGCAGCCCCATGAGAGCACCTGAAATTTCTCTGGCCAATGTCCACGTTCCCTTGGAATCCATTAAACCCAGTAAGTGCCTTGGTTTTCACCTCTCTCTGAGCATTCTTTATAACCAAAGCTTACGACAGCACACAGGGATGATGGGATGTCCCAGCCCAAAGGTCAGAGAACCAAAGGTTGCTGCAGAGGGTCCCACAGCACCAACCTGCACCTCTCTGCCCCTCTCTCCATGGCAGGCAGCGCCCTCCCGGTGACAGCCTACGACAAGAACGGCTTCCGGATCCTGCTGCACTTTGCCAGGGAGTGCCCGCCGGGGCGGTCGGATGTGCTCGTGGTGGTGGTGTCCATGCTGAACACGGCCCCACTCCCCGTGAAGAACATCGTGCTGCAGGCAGCTGTGCCCAAGGTAGGGGCTCTGGGAAGGCTGGGCAATGAGCTCAGGGACTGGGGACAGCCTGGTTCTGCCCTCCTGTAGCCTGTGCTATGCCTGCTCCCAACACATAAAGGTGTCAGGGGCAGAATGCACTGAATTGGATAAGTCAAGAACTGCAGGTAGTTCTGTTTTCCTGGCTAAGATAAATCCAGCTGTGTCTGCTCATGAAGGAGGTCCCGATAGCACAACCACGGGGCTTTGCTTGGATAAAGCCACCCTTGAGGTCTGAAATCTGACCAGATGTTCCATTCTGGTCTTACTACACCTAGATGATTTTGGATGGCCAGCTTTCTGTTTTGGAAACTGGCCCAATCTTGGCTATGACCTGCCCACCACCATGAAGCTGTTTGCATTAAAACCTCTGACAGAAGATAACTTGGACAGGAAGGTGCTCTTGGTGTTCACCCAACCAGTGCCCATTTGTCAGTCTGCTGTTCCAGTCCTGTTGTGCAGCTGGGCTGGCTCTTGTTTCCTCATCCTTGCATGTGGTGTGATTCTCTTCAGTTCAGATGTGTGCAGTTACCTCCCCAGGCTGTGCCTGCATCTCCCATTGTCCCCAAGGTAGGAGATCATCCCTGAGGTTCTGCTTTCTTTTAAATTTGCAGTCGATGAAAGTGAAGTTACAGCCACCCTCTGGCACGGAGCTGTCTCCATTCAGTCCCATCCAGCCACCTGCTGCCATCACCCAAGTCATGCTTCTGGCAAATCCTACAAAGGTGAGAGAAGCAGATCCTCATGGAATGGGGTGTATCCTGTCCTTCTAGACAGATTTGATGTAAACCCAGTTTGGGGAGTGGGATTGGAGCAAACATTGAGCAGATACAGCTCTTTAACTTGCCCTCCAGAGGTGGTCTCTGCCCAGCAATGGTGTTTTAGCTCAGGGCTGTGCAGTCTTTTCTCCCGCAAACTGTCAGCAAGGGGAGGTAGGAGCAGGTCCTGTGCATTTCTCCTAGGGAAAGGCCAGCAGTCATCTAGGGCTCAGCTTCAATGGGCAGCACTCGTAGCTGTGTCAGGAGCTTGTCTGACTCCCCTGTGCACTGGAAGTGCCTGGCTTTGGTGGTAGATAGATGTCAAATTAGCTGGTGCCATGGAGATACACTTTTGCTTTGTTGAGGCTATAACCTGACAGACCTGAACCAACAAATATCATGTCTGTTCTGTTGGTCTTTGAGGATGTACAATGCAGTGAACACTCTTCTTTTTGCTGATCATGCTAGGAGTGTTTAAGCTGCTGTAGGTACTTAGTTAAGTAGCCTGTTCCATAAGGCTCCAAGCTGTATGCTGAAGTAGTTTCTTATTTGACAAATCTAGATGCTATCACTTGAGAATTACAGCAAAAGGGTCCTTAAAATATCATCTGAAAGCTCTGAGGTCCAAAAGGGTAAATGGCAGAGGGGTTTGGTGGATTGTTGAAAAACTTTGTGAAGGTACATGGAGATCCCTTCATCAAAGAGGGGTCCCCTCCATCTCCTGCTTACTGTTTTATGGGTAATTTTGCAAAGCAGGAACTGTTTTATCTTCCTCCATGTGATAAATCATTTAATTTTGAAAATGAACTATTCCAGCAGCATCCTTCAGGCTCACTGGAGAGCAGCTGAGCCACGGGGGCTGGCCATGGATGTGCAGACTATTGCCACAGGTCATTCATGCTTTTCTCCTACAGTCCCATGCTAAGCAATAAATGTTTGGGGTATAAACCCTATGAGGAAATCAGTCAGGTTTGCTAAATAGTTGGACTACTCCACAGACTTAACTTTGGCCTTCCTTCCCCTGTTTTGTGCCACAGAATTCTTATGCTCTCTGTAAGCTGAAATGTTTTGTTCATGAGCAACTGGGGCTGTTCTCATGTTGCTTTTGGGTTTTGTCTTCCCTCCAGGAGAAAGTGAGGCTGAGATACAGACTGACCTTCACACTGGGAGACCAGCCCAGCACAGAGGTCGGAGAAGTGGATCAGTTTCCCCCAGTAGAGCAGTGGGGGAATCTATGACCTTAGGACACTGCCAGAGACTCTGACAGGACCAGGAGAGGATCCCACAGGACTGGAAGGAATGTGCCGTGGGGAGGGACACACATGCTATCCACTGGTGATGTTCAGCTTTGTTTACATGTCCTGACCACTCTGCTTGTAGCTTTAGTCCAGAATGTTTTGCCCCATGTTGGAGGGGTCCTGGAACGTTTATGCCAAGCATGAACTGAGTGGCAGCCACTAGCAGGCACTGCTGGCTGCTCTTACCTTGACCTTTGGGTGAATCTGGTTCTATCTTCCACTCTATTACACTTGAAGTTATTGTATTTTGAGGGGAAACCTGTCAGCAGAAGGGGATTTAGTTGGCTTGTTCCTGTACTGCTGTCCAGAGATACCTACAGGCTGGTGGGGTGATGATGCCACCATGAGCTTCCTCAATGCAGAGCCCTTACACATGCTCTCACCTCCTCAGTGCCAGGCTGGCACTAAGCATGTTGAGCAGGACTGCTGGCTCCATGAGGGAATGCTGCTGTTTCACCCAGAAATGGCCGTTTGCTCCCTTCCTCCCGCTCTGCTGCTTCCTTCCCAATGGGCACCCTGAGCAGCCCCGGCCCTGGGCTGTATTTCAGTTGTTCTGTTTCTTTTACACTCCTCACTGCCTCCCTGTTGTATCCCTTGGGGGCAGCTGGGGCCGAGTTTCGTCCACAAATGGTTGCACTGGTTATCTTTCTGCCTTCATTGCATTCCACGGTGTGGAAGAGGGGAAGGGTTAGTGAGGAGGTAGATGGGGCTGGAAAGGAGCTGTCAGTACTGGTGGAGGACAGCACCTGGAATGCAGCAGCATCTCTGCAATCACTGCTCGGGTGCAGTGGCTGCATCCAGGGATAAGGAGAGGTGCTTCTCACATCCCCTTCGTGCAGGCAGCATTATTATTGTAGTTGAATACTGTGTTTTATTGAGATGAGTACAATGACATACAAGATGTAAATACTAGAGCTATAGGATATCCAAATAGGAACAAGCAGACAGTGAAAGGACAGAAGGCTCCACTGGGCTGTGACGATGCGTGTGCCGGGTTTGATGCCCAGTTTGATTTGTTCCCTGTATTAAGTGGCAAAGTGCAATTGTCTCTGGAAAAGGGAGAGCAGTTTTGCTGGTTATCAGTGTTCTGCACTAACAGGGGCAGCAGAGGTGACCCCTCTAGCTACAGTCTCACTGTAAAACTAGGATTAAATCACTAAAACTTGATTCCAGCAGTCTCTTCCTTCTCCCTGTCTCAAGCAGAGCCTCAAGGAGCTTTTGAGACAGGCCATTTTAAATGAACGAGGATTTTTACCATCCATTGGCTAGAGCAGACAGGGCGGGTCCTCGGACACACAGCTCAGTGTTTCTAGCAGTGCTGTCAAGCAAATGCTCTTAGGAAACGTCAGTGGGAGCAGTTGGCTCAAAGCACTGAGAACACAGGTGGAGAGCCCTGGCTGTTGTAGGAAGAAAACTCCAGAGGAGAACATGCTGCTGGAATTAATGGCTGCTGTAAAACCCATTACTGCAAATGCAGCTTGGAGTTATAGTCAAATTTTATTTACTGCGTTGCGAAGTAAAAATCACTTGAGGTGAAAACCTCATTGGATTCAAGGGCCTGAGGTCCTCATCTAAGGCACCAGGCAGTTGTAGAAGCCCCTGAAGGTGGGATCAAAGCTTGGCCAAGGAACCTTCTATAAATAAACTCCCTGTCTGAAGCTTGTGAAGACCCCTTAACAGGCAGGTGAGAGGGCTGGGTGCATTGTTTGGATCCTTAGAGAAAGTGTTTTTAAATCATTTGTCTGGGACAGGAGACAAGGAGAGAATTCTTTCTGCCTCAGGCATGTTCTTGCCAGCACTTTAGCCACAGTAGGCACGGGGGTGGTGCTTAGGCCACGGTGGCTGTCCCAAGGAGGCAGATTCACTGCTTCAGATGCCTACCTGTGAATCTCACTGTGACTGGGGAGGTCAGAGGAGCACAAGCGCTGGGTGCATCTCTGTTCTCAGGTGTTCTCAGCGCTGCTGTGTCCTGCTGCCTGGAAACGTGTTGCTCAGAGCTCTGTTAAACTGGACTATGAATGTTCCCTGTCCATAGGGTGAGGTTTGTGCTTCATATCGAACAGCTCACTGTAGATACAGCTCAGTTGCATTTGTTCTGCTGCATGTTCAATAAATTGTTTTCCCTACATTGCTCTGTGGGTAGCCCTTACTAACCTTGTGCAGTTGGAACTGCTGAAGCCCAGCCCCTCGACTCAGAACTTCCAAACCCAGCGAAAAGGGAGAAGGTTTGCTACCCCTAGTGGTTTAAAAGGTGGGTTGCACTCAGTGCTGGGTGTCAGAGGTAAAGCAACTGAAAAAGCTGGGGTGATGATGGCATCAGTGACAAGGCTGGAATAAGCAGCCTCATCTCCTCTTAAAAGTTACATTTACGTTTTTTTAAGGATATGGAAGGCAAGAGAAAATCCCCAGGCAATATGCAAAACAAGACATTTATTCTTAGAAAAGCAGTTGGGTTTATGTACAGTGAGCCACAGAGGAAGAGTAAAATCACATACTGCCATCTTCAGGATCCTTCCAACGTGCCTTCTTTGACGATGACTCGGGCAAGATTTCGTGCCAGAGCAAGTCTCAGCATTTCCACCTTCGTACTCTCAGCATCATCCTCCTGGAAGCGAGCAGAGCTGGGTTAGGCTGCTGCAGGTGGCAACGAGCAACAGCCTCCTTCAGACAGCCCTTGTGTATTTACTTGTTACAGGGACCTCCTGAGAAGAACAAAAGCTGCATTTCCTACTTTTTAGCTCAACCCAAGGCAGCACTGCCAAGCCTTTTTTTTTTTCTGGCATCTGCAGTGATTTGTGTGTGTAGCAAATGGCTCCCTGTTCTGCACCTGGAATGCTGTTCGGCTTGAGCTGTTAGATGGCAGCATTGCAGCTTTTTGTTGCCTGTGTAATTTACCATTATTTATCTTGGAAAAGCATCGTGGCCCAGTCCAAAGCAGCAGAGCAGTGAGGGGTGGAAGCACTCCTGTGCTGGCTCTGTGGGGACTTTAATAGCTCTTGGTGATGCTTCATTCAGCTAGCCTTTGAAAATAACACTGTGTACCAGCCTTGGTAGCTCAGGATCTCACTCTTTTCTGCCCCCACATAGGAATAGAGATTCAGAGCTTGCTCTTCTCAACCTTCCCCACATCCCTGATGATTCATTAGCCAATTGTCCTCAAAACAGGAGCTACCTGGGATTTCTGCTTCTCCGACTTCCCTGCTGTCAGGTCTTCCAGGCATCGCATCAACTCGTACGTCTGCTCTGCTGAAAATACAATCTGTGAAAAGGAATCAAGTTTAAGGACATCACAAAGTCTGAGAAGATTATTCATCTGCAAGGAAGGGAATGCTCTCAGTCCCTCTGATGTTTTACATCATAGCATCAGGGGTATTGCAGACTGGAAGTGACTTTGGGTGGTATCTAGTGCCACCTCCTGCACAAAGCAGGGTCAGCTGTGAGGTCAGAGCTGGTGCTTGGGCTTCATCCAGTTACAGGTCTGTAATTACTAAACTGTCATTTTCTTGATGGATTTTACAGCAAAAATTGGGCTTAGAAAGAAGGATGTGCACTAGAAAAATCTTCAGGCCAAGTACCAGCAGGACTGGATGCACTGTTTACTCATATCATCAGCCATTACATGTTCTGCTGCTAGTAGTTCAGCGTTGATTATCCTGTCCTGGGTCCTGTGCACTCCCTCTGATAGCAACCCAGACAGCCCTGCAGTTCTGGAACTGCCACCACTAGTTCTGCTGCACTAGCAGAGTAAGTCCTGAGGGCAGAAAGGAGGGGTCACTGCTTTGAGATACCTTGTCACAAAGAAAAAGGGGGGGGGGGGGGGGGGTTGCTTTTGTGTGGGGGGGGACGGGGGG
>JANHGL010005668.1:31183-41365 GCA_024611195.1 Ceyx melanurus | reverse complement strand
GATTGTTTAGTCTGGAGAAGAGGAGGCTCAGGGGGGACCTTATTGCTCTCTACAACTACCTGAAGGGAAGTTGTAGGCAGGCGGGGGTCAACTTCTTTGCCCTTCGCCTTAGTGAAAGATGACAGGACGAGGGGCAATGGCTTCAAGTTGTGCCAAGGGAAATTTAGGTTATATATCAAGAAAAAAATTTCTACAGAAAGGGTGGTTAGGCATTGGAATGGGCTGCCCAGGGAGGTGGTTGAATCCCCATCCCTGGAAGTGTTTAAAAATTATGTGGATGTGGTGCTGGGGGACATGGTTTAGGGACCCTGGCAGTGTAGGGTTTAAGGCTGGACTTGATGATATTAAAGGTCTCTTCCAGCCAAATGATTCTATGATTAAACTAACAATTCTGGTCATAAGAATACAGTATGTTGTCTGTATACCTGTATACTGGAGAAAAATTGTATAATAACATAATGGTAAATTTACTTCATTGCTTTATTATAGAAACAACTTTTTTTTTTTTTATACTGGGAAAAATGTGGTACATCTGTAGGTCAGAGGCTGGGGTCATACAGAAGAAGGTTTATAGTAGCACTGCCAGCTATCTTCATCATTATTTCTAGAAATCATAGGTGCTAGTTTTTAAAAGAAAAGCTATTTTTTTTTTTTTTTTTTTTTTTTTTTTGTGTGCAAGTCTTCAAAATGTAAGTTATAACCAAAAAAAGCAGTTCTATTTAATCTGGCCAGTGCACACTAGGCTTAACAGTGGGACGAGCAATAAATATTACATTTAACACCAAAACTCATTGTTCTAAAGGAGCAGGAGTTAACACCAGATTTGCCAGAATACAGCTAATTTAATGGATGGAAGTTGCTCCTAAAGAAGATATTAAACATATATTAATGACTAAAATATATAATTTCAATCATCTAAAAGCTCCACCAAGACACGATGAAGTGTACTGCTGTTAAACAATCAAGACTATGAATTCAAATAAAATAAGGCTTTTGTTTTCTTCCTGAAGATTCCCCACATTCGTACTGAAACAATTCAGCATACAGGGGTCTTCTCAGTCTTGCTCTTGCTGCAGTACTTCTTCCTGAGAGCTATTTCTATTTATTCAGTAAAGACTCGGTATTTCACCGAGTATTCTTACACAAGTAGGTCGGCGGCGGGCGAGCAATGCCAGGCTCCTGCGCCGGCACATCACCGCCACCACTCAGCAGGCACCCGCACCGCGACTGGTTGGGGATCAAGCAGCCGATGTGCTGCTCTTAGGCCCCCTCTCACCGAGGGCCAGCTCTGCCCCTTCCTTCAGCGAGGTGAGTCACAACCCCGGCGGCCTCCTCGCCCTGCCAGGTGGGCCAGCAGCCCGCGGCCTGCTGCAGCTGGAGCCCAGCGAGCCACTGCCTTGTGGGCTCTCCTGACCAGTCACCTGTGGACCTCCGCTCTGCGGGGGCTCGCACCGACAAAGAAGTGTTCGCCTGGGGAACCCGGCGGCTGACAGGGGAGCACCTACCCACGTCCCCCTCACGGGGTCAGCAAAACTAGCGGCTTTAGCGGGAGGACCAACGTAGTGCCAGCCTTTTTTAACCACTGCCGTGGGGCGGGCCCAGGCGCGGGAAGACGGCCCCGCTCGGCAGGGCGAGGCCCGGTGGCGGCGGCGGGGCTGCTGGGAGCGGGTGGTTCTCCGTGCAGTGCCGGGCAGTTCCGCGCCGCCTCTCCCAGCTAGGTGGGCGGCTCCGCTCGCTTCGCCTTTGCCCGCACCCAGTCCTGCGTGGAGGGAGCCGCCGCCGCTACCGCCGCTCTTTGTGGTTGCAGCTCCCGCTTGACCGCGGCAGGAACCTCGGTTGCGCCTCGGCTGCCGGGCAGGTCGCTGCTGTTGTGGTGTAGCTGGTAGAGGTTTGCGGGTACGATTGTCCCGGCGCGGCGGCAGCCATGGGGCTGCAGCCCCTTGAGTTCAGCGACTGCTACCTGGATAGCCCGTGGTTCAGGGAGCGGGTGAGAGCCCACGAGGCCGAGCTGGAGAAGACCAATAAGTTTATCAAGGAGTTGCTCAAAGATGGGAAAAACCTGATCGCCGCGACTAAAAGTGAGTGAAGGGCTGCGAGGGGCGACGCCGGGTCGTTGCGTGGGCGGCTCTTGTCGGCACGGGGCCCGGCGCTTGCAGCCGCTCGCCCGACGCCGAGAGGAGCCGGCGGCGCTTGCTTTTGTTTCAGTGAAGTTATTATTGGCTTTCTCCAGCCTTTCTCCCTTGGGTTCCCCGCCAGCCTCTATAGGGACTGCTAACTGGGTCCTCTCCAACCCTTCGCCGGGGGGAGGGGATAGGGGACAGTGGCAGTGGCACCGGGTAACTCCGCTTCTTGTAACCCCTGTTGCATCTGCCCGCTTTCTTGGCCGGGCCTGCCTTAAGTGTTTGGCGGTGCCGAGCCCGGAATGAGACACGATGTTAAATCCGTCGAGAGAACTCGGTTTCAAGTTTTACGGGTGCGTTTGCAAGCTGAGCATCTGCGGATTGCATATTTCGACATAACGATGTACGTATATATATGCATTTGTAGTTCGTGAAGAGGGTGTTGAAAATACACTGTTGTCAAAATTTTAAGGTAATTAATGAATTACCAGGCTTACAGTTATGTGATGACAGCACTAATTACCATTTGTATGTCTTTGGCCTTTTAAAATGTTATGGTGGGGTGTTTTTGTTTCTTGTTTGGTTTTTTTTATATATATTTTGATGTTTGACTATATGTATTTTTATATATGTGTGTTACCTATTCTGTACTTCATAGGAGAATCATGTTATTTTCCTTGACTGACCATGTTAATCCATGTTCTTGATGTAGTATTGTAATATTTCTTCCATTTAACTTAAGATATAGCAGTGTAGTCCCTAATTATCTAGTAGGATGGTTAGTACTACCGATTAATCAGACAAAACACTAATGCAGTGTTCTCAGAAGTGTACTGCATTTTTGGTGTCATGGAAATCTGAAGGCAAGGAACCAGGCTTTCAAGATCTTTCCCTTGAAGTAAACTGAGGTATTTGGCTAGTTGTTTTTTCTATCAAACTTCACTTGTTTGTAATTCTTATTTTTTGGCCAGTTAATATTCAGTTATTGCAAATAGTGTTCCTTGAGGATTACTTGCAATCTGTGACTTGAAGTGTCAATATAAATCATCTTCTTTGGAGTGCAAATTAAAGCATCCCTAAAATTGGACAAGAAGGGTAGAGAGAAATCATTCCACTTTGCTTTTATTCCTCAAGCACTTAGACAGTATTTTGGCAACTGCCCAAAGCCCTTGGTTTCTCTTGTATGGTTACATATGCAGAACTTAATTTGAAAGTGTGGAGCTGATGATGGTAGTGAGGAAAGTCCTAACTCGTACGGGCCTCTTATCCCCAGCAGAATCCTGTGCTGATAACTTTGGCTTGGTGTGCAGAGCTTGGCGTGCTTAGATGTGAGTGGTGGGAGCCAAAGGAGTCAGTGTGCCAAGCGGAGCCACCTGGCCTGAGAATGCTTGATGAGATACTTAGGGCTAGCCCATGAGAAATATTGAGAGAAGCTCTCTGATCTTGCCCAGCATGGCAGGTCTAAGCAAGTCCTTCCTTTCTGAGATGACAGTCAGAAATTTTCTTTTTGAGTTCAGGTGCTGTACCTTTTCTAACAAACATCTGCTTCAGCATCTTTCTTTGAGAGGTGGAAACAGAAGTCAGATCCTTCCTTATGCATTTCAGGTTTCCAGAGTTGCCTGGCCCCTTTAGAGTGCCCTGTGTGACAGGTTTGACACTGATATGTGTTCCTCTGCCTGGTCATTGTTAGCAGCCATTAAAAGACAAATTGAGCCAGAGGAAGCACAAGGAGGAATTAAAACCCATTAAAACTCCAGTGGTTAGGGTATTGGTCATCCATGTGTTTTCAGAACAGAATGTTGACGTCTAAATTCTTTGCTGTCTGGAAAACAAATAGGGTTAATATCTGTTACAAAAAACAAGCTTGAGATGTGGTCCAGACTCAGAGCTAGGCTATTTACCTGTACCAGAACTGCATTTTCTGCACCAAGACTGGCTTGCTGCAATCTAGAGAATGTGGCAATAAATGTGGTGTAGGGTGTTTTGAGACCTTAGATGACCGCTTCTTTAGTACAGTTGAGTCCAATGTTTTGAAAATTGTTTTGGTCTTTTGGAAAAAAAATTAATAATTTCATTTTAATAATAGGTGGAGTATTTATCTGTTTCTAGAACCAAGTAAATTAAGAAATTTACATCTGCTTTAATTAATATGTGAGCGTAATACTCTTTTTGAGTGAGCTATAAAATAGAAAATGTAGTAGATGCACTGGTGTTCTTAAATCTGTGTGAGCTGCAGTAGAGCCCCCTGCATTTCCCTCCCTTGGCACTTCCCTTATTTCACTTGTAAAGCAGCGGCTTACCAGAATTGTCACCAGCATTCTTTAGGTGTGAATAACTGATGTGATCAACTAGATCCCACTTCCTGGTTGACAGGCAGCCTTGTAAATGACTGTGCTGCTGCCTGCACTGTGTTACTTCTTGAGCGGTGGGAAGCAGATCCTGGTACCATTCCCTGTAATCACCTGAGTCATCAGTGTCTTGCAGGATAAACCAGTAACATAATGTGGGTCCTCTCTTTGGCTCCTCTTTATTTGTCTCCTCAGTTGTATAGGGGAGTATTTTCCACCTAAAACTCAGAAGAGTTTATTTTTGTTAGCACAGGACTATACTGCTTAAAAAAAAAAAAAAAAAAAAAAGATAAAAATAACTTTTATATTCTTAAAATAATGGAATTTCCAGTATGAAGCATACTTCTAGTGTATTTTTACACTTTAAAGTTTCAGTTGTTTCAAGAATCTGATTGAAAGATAAGACTGAGTCAAAGCTGTCTTGTTTCCTGTGTAATGGTTTGAATCACTGGCTTGTCAAGTTCAAGTTAAATATTGGAAGAAAGAATAGATATTAGGTGTCTCTTTTCTTATTATGATTTAATGCTTTTAGAAGAGTATAGAAAGACATTTTTTTCCCACTGTTAGTGATCAGTAAATACCAGCAGCACACATATGTTTTTTAAAATAGAAATGCAGTATTTCTCCGGGGATTCCAGTTCTGTTAAACAAATGAGGATCAAAATAGTTCATAAATAGCTTCTGGATGGAATTACTCTTCTGTTGAGGGAAACTGAATTTAAAGATATCTGAGTGGAGAATCCTTATTCTGAAATGTGAAAGGAACTTGAGAGTTTTGATTCTGAGCCCTTAATATCTCTCAAATGCAAGTTGTTTTTAACTGAAGAATGCACTGGATAAATGCTATTTGCTTCCAAATTCTCACTGTATTGGTACAACTCTTGGTCTCTTGACATGAGTGTGAGATTTGTTCAGGGTTTTTGAAGATATTTTTTTTTTGGGGGGGGAGGGGGTGTCCTAGAATTGTCTGTAAACAAAGAGCAGGAGCTGCCACTTTGAGACCTCAGGGTGGAGTAGGAAGAGTCAATGTGAAGACTTTGTCCCTGGATACCTTGTGGAGAGGGGTTTGCAGAGCAAGTACAAGCTATTCCATGCGCCTGAAAGCAGAGCCTCCCCATTCCTACATTTAGGCTCAGATCAGAGCAGAATTTTATTTGGGTCAGCTGTGGCAACTTTGTAATGGGCTGATGAAGACAGAAAATGGAGAAGCTGGAAAAACAGGTAAGTTGAACTCCCTAGGAAGTTTATCAAGGGGTGGTCCATATGCAGTGCCCATCTAAGGGAAGCCTAGACAAATTGTGGGAAAGTTAGGGAAAGGTGCCCTATTCTCAGATAAAATTAATCATAAAGCTTTTCCCTCAAGTCAGGGGTCAGGGCCATCTGCTTCCATGTAGGCACTGCAGGATTCAAATATCCTTATTGCTTGCGCTAGAATGCAGAGCAGCCACCTTCATTTACTTGCATCCTGAGAAACTTGCTACCCAGTAGTCCCCCACTGTGGTTTTCACTGGTATAGGACTGTCCCTTATGTTGCTGTCTCAGGTTTGTCCAAGAGCAGGATAATTCCTCCCATACCCTGAGGTTCTGGGTTGTGAGCTCAGTTCTGTGAGGTCTTAGCAGGTGTATTTGGTGCAGCAGAAGAGGAAGATTGACATCCTCACTGCCCAGTGCTGGTCTCTGCAGGTAGCTCAGTGTGCTCAGGCTTCTAGCAATTATTTTTTATTGCTGTTTTTGTTTTATGTGTTTTACAGAAGAGTCGTTCCTTGCACTCATCTAGTGCAATATAAAATAAGAACGAGCTTTCTTTTATCTGTAGGAAGAGTTTCTTGGAATAGAAAGAGTTACTGATAGTTGTTACTGAAGAATGCTGCTTTGCTCCAGGCAGTATTTCTGCATTAATGAGAAAAAAAAATAGCAAAATCTCTTTCCTCTGAGGTGTTATTAATCACTGGTCATTTGCTCTCAAGAAATTAAGCATACAGGAAATCTTGTTGGCAATGGAGGTAAATCCATTCCAAATCCCATCTCTGACCTAGTAGAATAGGCTGAGCCTTTCTCTTAACATGAACCTAATCCAACCCCAAGATCCAGTTTTATGTCTGAGTTGGCCAAGTCTCTATTCTTTTTTTCTTGACCAGTTCTCTTAGTTTGTGGTGACGTTTGACTTCTCAAGATACTGGTCCAGGGAGGCTTTGGTCTGATCTGGTATGGATATTACTATGTAACTGCAAAGGCTGTTGTAATCCACATAATAACACAGTGTAAAAGGCACTCAGATTGCTTGAGCCACAGTTTTTTTTTTTTTCTTAAGCACTAATTGTCCATTTTTTAAAGCTTTCCTTAGTGAAATTTACACTTATGAAACCACTTAGCTGAACATACAGTGTGTGCCAGCTCTTAAAGTCTTAGGAATTTTCTGAAACAAAAATGTTGTTATACTCACACTCCAGTACATGTCGAGGATGTCAGATAAAACAATTAATACAGGACTCATTAATTTCTTCTAGAAAAGAACTGGACATTCACTAAATATTTAGAAAGAATCCAAAGACAAAGTAAAAACTAATGTCATTCTTAAAGAGTAGGAGTAGGGAGGGCCTCAGATAAATTTGTGCAAAGTTTTTTTCCTGAATAACCAGTGGTTATTTAAGATTCTATATTTGGTGAAATCACCTGGAATTCAGTGAGGGCTGTGAACTGATAAATCTTCATGTTAGACAATTTAGAAAGCCATTTTAGTTTTCGAGTAGTACCTCAAAAATGAACTTTATTTTTGTTATGAGTCATGCTTTAGGTATAACAGTAGGCAAAGTGAACGCTGAGATTTACATTTGGTGGATAGTCTGCTAGGGCACAGTTAGATAAAAATTACTGCTAGGGCAGCATTAGATTCTGTATCACAAAAGCTGCTGAGCAGTATATACCTTTAAAGATGCACCTATTTAAATTCAGCTCAGTAATGGAAACATTGTATATCTAAGGCAAACAGGTGCTTTGGGACCAATCTGCTGCTGCCTTTCCCTTAAGAACTGCTTATTTTAACATAATAGAATGTTGTTTTTCCCTTCCCTTCCCTTAAAGTTATTTATCTCCAATAGGTCCTAATTAACTAAGACAGTACCTTTTTCTCCTGCTTGTAGATAAAGTTGCTTCTGTGTAAGGATCAGGGAAGTGCTTTCTTTTAGGAAAATATTTCCCAAGAACACTGTGTTTAGCTCCGCCCAAAGTAAAGCATTCATTGCTGTGTCAGTAGCTATAAAAAGTGTCAAGCTCATTCTGTGGAGGATGCCAGTTTGTCATCTTGAATCACATCTTTTCAGCTTGGATTACTAATGAGCTCCATTACCTTCTTTGTCCAGTACATGTAGCACTGGTTTTTGTTTGGTGTTTTGTTGTGTGGTTTGTTTTTTGTTCTTTGGTTTTTTTTTGTCCCCTATATTAGGATCTGAGCTTTTTGCTTGTGAACTTGATGATGTGATTTCAAATAATATGAATATGTGAATTTTCTTAGTGGTAAGAGTTGTAACAGGCTGTGGTTGAAACAAAGTGATTCTGTCTTGTAGTCATATGGGTAAAATACATAGTTTTTCAGCTTTGGATAAACTGTGTCAGTGTTCATTAGTGAGGACATCAGTGCTTAGTGTCATTGTAAGTCTTCAGGACAGAACCAATAGGAATAAGTAGAGTGGTTTGTAATTTTTTGTGGTAGATACTGTTGAAGAGGGTTTTTTTCTGATTTTTTTTTTTTAATGACAAGCCTTTTAGAAATGTAATATTGAATATTATGGAATTTGAATTCAACTCAAGGAGTTGCAAAAAAGAGTAGATTTGGCCTGTAGTCTGTAAGTTGCAAATATCTGCTTGCAATTAAAAAGAAAGAAAAACAGACCCGCTGCTAAGGCTGCAGGTCTCTGCTCTTCCTAAAATTAGGAGATGCTTGCCAGTTCTGTATTGCAAAAATGGTGCACATTTTAACAGGCAGAGACTATTACACCCATGCCAGTGCTCAAGTTGGTCTAAAACCAATTTGGTAAGCTTTAGTGAGGTAGAACATATCTTTTTTTGATTGGTACAGATTTTTTCCTAGGGGGGCTGGGAAGGAGCATGACCTACTCTGGGGTGCTATGGGGTTTGTTTCCTGATGTACAGCCAGGTGCTTTGACCTCACTTTGGACAGGGAGAACTTGGAAATATGTTTTGGAAGAGCACAGAAGGGCTGTTTAGTTTGTTTGTTTGTTTGTTTTTGTGGGATTTTTTTTTGCGTGGGTTTTTTTTTTCCATTACATAATTAATCTAGATAGTGTACATTGATTTTAGTGCTGTGTTTTACACTACCAACTTCAGTCACTACTACAGCACTTTAACATGTTAACATAAAAACCATTGGTTTGGCTGTTTGAGGGAGATAGTCCATAGTGTATGCATCTTGGCAATATGCTTGTCATTTTGATAGGGTAGGTGGTGGCTTTTTGTGATAATTTTTATGACCTGCTTATGTTTGATGGGGTTTCCTTTTCGGTTTAATGCTGCTTTTCCGAGATTCCAGATCAGATTTGCTGCTGTTCTCTGACCAGTTGCTCTTGAGACATTATCACATGCTCAGTTTTGATTTTCTTTTTAAAAGTCACCATGATTTTGTGTTGGCAAATTAGGACACTAAGGAGTTGAATGCTTTCCTGGAATATCTAGTGGAATAGTTTAAGAAACGACTGTTCAGGGAGCTGAACATCTCTCTCTATTGGTGGTCGCTGCCACCCACTGTAGTTGTCATTCCTAATCAGCACCCAAAATCTGTCTTGTTACTAAGTGAAACCCAGCTTCTTTGCCATGTTTAAACTAGGCCATTGCATTTTGCAGTGATGAGGTAGGCAAGTGTGCTGCATCCCAGCAGCTCCTGGGGAGATTGTGCCCTCTGGGTGTCACTGATAGAAGAGAGGGCAACTACAGTTTAAAATGCCTCATGTTACACGTCTCTGATAGATGTGTGTCTGCTGTCTAAAGTGCAGGTTTAGCTATCTCACTAGGAAAGAAGATGCTGGAAAGGGAAGTTTATGCTATTTTCAAATTCTTTTTATAATTAGACATTTTTGGCAAGTTTTGGCAGGAGACTTCAATGTCATGCCATTTGTACCTGTCAATGCATTTGTCATGCATTTTACTCCTTCTGTTCTGTGTTTCTTCTTGCTGTTGTTCTTTTCCCTCCTGTGTGTTTGCTCATCTTTCAGCATAAAAATAGAGAGAAAACATTCAGGTCCTCAGAAGCAATGTTACCTTTGCAGGCCAAGACCAGAAGTTCCTATAAATCATTCATACTGGGGTTGTCCTTTGTGGGAAAAGAGGATTGAGAAGGGAAAAATAATCTACAGAGATGGAAAATTGCAGTGTTATTAAATGGATTGTGGTTTTACTACTGCTCACATATTTGAATAAATCTCCTGTTCATAGAATCACAGAATGTTAGGGGTTGGAAGGGACCTAGAAGATCATCTAGTCCCACCCCCCTGCCAGAGCAGAATCACCTAGACCAAGTCACCCAGGAACAGATCCAGGTGGGTCTTAAGTGTCTCCAGAGAAGGAGACTCCACAACCTCTCTGGGCAGCCCGTTCCAGAGCTCTGTCACCTTCACTGAGAAAAAGTTTTCCTTGTGTTTACCCTAAACCTCTTGTGCTCCAACTTGCACCCATTGCCTCTTGTCCTGTCATTGGATGACACT
>JANHGL010005668.1:0-31083 GCA_024611195.1 Ceyx melanurus | reverse complement strand
ACCAGTGCAGAGTAGAGGGGGAGGAGAACCTCCCTTGACCTGCTGGCCACACTTCTGCTAATGCATCCCAGGATGCCCTTGGCCTTCTTGGCCACAAGGGCACATTGTTGGCTCATGCTCATCCCCCTGTCTACCAGGACCCCCAGCTCTCTTTCTCCAGAGCTGCTCTCCAATAGATCAGTCCCCAGCCTGTACTGATACATGAGGTTGTTCTTCTCCAGATGCAGCACTTTACACTTGCTCTTGTTACATTTCATTAAATTTCTCCCAGCTCAGCAATCCAGCCTGTCCAGGTCTCTCTGGATGGCAGCACAGCCTGCTACTGTGTCAGCCACTCCTCCCAGTTTATGGGCAGCAATCCTGATTGTGGCCCTATGCCTGCTGCCTGTAATTCTAAACTCCACCATCTTGTGGTCAGTACAGCCAAGGGTGCCTCCTACCTTCACACTCTGAACCCGTCCCTCTTTCTTGGTCAGTACAAGGTCCAGCATCACGCCTCTCCTTGTCGGCTCCTCTAACATCTCCATTAGGAAGCTGTTATCAATGATCTGGAGGAACCCACTGGACTGTGTCTGGATGTGCAATTTTCCCAGCAAATGTCAGGGTAATTGAAGTCCCCCATGACAACCAGAGCCTGTGATTTCGAAACTACTTCCTGCTACTTATAGAAGGTCTCATAGAATCATTTTGGTTGAAAGAGGCCTTTTAGATCATCAAGTTCAACCATTAATTAACCCTACACTGCCAGGGTCCCTAAACCATGTTCCCCAGTACCTCATCCACAAGAGTTTTAAACACTTCCAGGGATGGGGACTCAACCACCTCTCTGAGCAGCCCATTCCAATGCCTAACCACCCTTTCTGTAGATAAATTTTTCCTGATATCCAACCTAATCTTCCCTTGGTGCAACTTGAAGCCATTGCCCCTCATCCTGTCATATTTAACTTGGGAGAAGAGGTTGACCCCCACCACCCTACAACTTCCCTTCAGGTAATTGTAGAGAGCAATAAGGTCCCCTCCTGAGCCTCCTCTTCTCCAGACTAAACAATCACAGCCTCCTCAGCCTTTCCTCATAGGAGAAACTCTCTAGACCCCTTCACTCATCAGCTGTTGTCTCTAGATGAGAGAAATATGTAGGTCCTATCAGCTCGCTAGGCAGGTCAGAGGGAAGGCTTTGCCTCTCCTTAGAGCTAGTTGTTTCAGCTCTTCTTAGTTCTCTTCAGCTTTTGTACATACACCTGGCTGGTTGGGCCTCTGCCTGTCCTAGATAAAGGAAAAAAAATGCTTTGTTTTATTTGGCAAGGAAAACTGAGTACCCAAGATATAACTTAGCGGGACTGTGTGTCAGACCTGGGCCTAGGAGTATATTGCAGTGTCTGTGATGTTCAGGAGTAGGTTCTCAGCCTCATGGTTGCTGCTGTTTTTTAGTTTTGAAATTTGACCATTTCCTCCATTAGGTTGATGCATGAGGGCTTAGAAATGATGAATGTGTTTGTGGGGAAGCTTCTGAAACTTGTGTTACACTTGCAGTATTTCAGCCTTAAGAAGAATTAGTTGTAAGGTATTCAGTCTCAAAAGTTGGATCCTCTTCCCAAGCAGAGGGAGAGAACTTTTTTTTTTTTCTTGTTTGTCTAAGTGGTTTTTATCAGTTATTAGAGTTGTGAGTTTTGAAAAATCTTGATAATATCTAAATATAAGTGTGATTGGGGAAAAAAAAAATACTTGTAGCAGATTTAAATGAAAATATAATTGTTTAGAAAATGCTTCTTAAAAAAACCCAAAGCCCTACCATCTTGCAAACAGGTGGAGGGAGTGTTCTACCAGGTCACCAAACACCCAAGAAAAACTTGCCAAAATATCATTTTGGCAATGATTGTAGTCACTGTTCTTAGAAATCTGTCATGGGGCTGAGTTTATAGCTTGTGGATTAACAGTCTGTGAACGCTGCATAGTTTCAGCCTTTGAAACACATCAGTGCTCTGAGAACAAAACAGTATAATTTATATTGTCAATACTTGTTTTCCTTTTAAAACATCATTTTGTATGAGCTCAATTACAAGCTGAATGACTGTTTCTCCAAAGCTTTTTGGCTTTTCAACTCTTCAGCTTGCAATTTTTTCTGGAACAATGCTTGAGTTTCTTCCAGTTTGGTCTTAAACATTCTTGTTCTGTGGTAAAATTAATGTACTTTGATTGTGCCTTGTTTTCTTTTATGCTTTCAGATGTTTTAAAACACAAAGGTTCAAATTTCTGTTGTGCCTCTTAACCAGCTGTTCCCTTTTTCCAGCAGATTTTTTCTAAAAGAAATTACCTGGATGTGGTACATCCTTTTTTATTTCTTTTGCTTTCAAGAAAAAAACAAAACCAACAAACTCTAAAAATAATCTGCAACCACTTCTCTGACCCATGGAATTTTTTACCTATTTATTTTCCACAAAATACATCTGTGTGTCTACTGATAGCATTGTTGCACCTGAGGGGGGGCTGCCCTGCTGGAGGGATGGGGAATGAGCTAATTAAGAAGGAAAATTCATTTTTGGCACTTGTTTCTCTCCTTTTACTGCAGTCTGTTAGGGAGGAGTGGGCCTGAGCTCCAGACATTTAGCAGAAGTTTTTTATGTAATTAACATGATGAGCTAAGGAAATGTCTTGAATAAGGAAACCCTTGAATCAGGTGTAGGGACTTGGTTCTCTGTGCAGAAAAACTTTGAGGGCCTAGTGCAAAACAGAAGGAGATTTGAACTTAGGTAAGACAGGATAGTATGGCTTAAGAAGAATTGAAATGTGTTCTCTGGCTTGGAAAGATTCATCCATCTGTTGCAGAGCTCAAGCACCTGAGGACTGGTGGCCAGTATTTCTAGGTAGTGTTCAAATAATGTAAGCCTTCTGAGGGAATTGAGGACTGGAAATGCTCTTAGGGATGGCTGAGATCTAATGACTGGCAGCTTGGGAAACCTGTGAGAAGAGTTGTGTCTGTATCTGTACTCATGATGATTGACCTATCAGAAAATGAGTTTTAATGTCTGTTTTTGAGAAGTAGAAGTCCTTCAAGCTACTGCCATTACATGCAATATTATTTAAAAAATGAAGCTTTGAGACTCAACAGAAATGATACTTTATGTTCACTTACTGGGTAATTTTATTTGCCTTCCTGCCTCCATCAACCACTTTTACATGTCTGTAATTGAAATGTGTCTTGGGTATGTATGCCTCTTTTTTTTTATAATTACAAAAACCCCTTATGCTTTGTTGCAATATGATTTATATTGTATATAAGGCTGTTTTAAATTGCTGCTATATATTGCTGTCAGTCCTGAGGGTCTTTCTATAGTGGACATGATTCATGTCTGTAAGGTTAGTGAAATTATAAAGGTGAGTTTTTAATCTTTTATACAACTAGATTTTTATCTGGTGGCAAGCAAACTAGGGTTTACATTTCCCACCCACATCTTGCCTGTATGGATCACTGGTTATTCCACTTCCAACTGCTTTGAGTATTTTATAGTATGACATGGAAAAAAAGAACAGGTGATGATAGAGCTTTTTATTTCCACAGTTCATTTTTGGTGGCTTAGTGACTGAAATTAAATTAATGGAATGATGACGTGTTTTCATCCCTCCATCCCAAACTTATTCCCTTAAAGCCAAAAATATTTTGCTTTTTCATATACATGGATACTGTAATGGTATGAACAAGAGAGAGCTGTGTTTAGAGAAGTGGCTTCGGAAGCAGGTCCTATGGGCAGGTCCTTTTACCTTTCTTTCCATCACTCTTCAAGTTATTGCCTGAAACTTGAGAACATTTATCTGTAAAGCATTTCAGAAATACTGAAATGTCATGCGATGTTGTGTACGAGTCCCTTCTGCATGTTGTGAGACTTCATTCACCGCTCTTTTGGTCTGTACTAGTTATTTGAATTGAGCAGTAGTTAGAAACTTTTCTAGTTAAATGTATCTTTTTTTGAGTAAATTATTTTAATATAGAATCTGATTGGAGAATGTGCTGTATTCTCTTACAGGCATGTTTTAGACATCTCAGTATGGAGGGCATGGCAGTAGGAACTCAGAAAGCAGCTGTTCTGCCCTTGCAATGCAGATTATTCAAGTGAAAATTTAAGTTAATGGTTTGGCTTTTCCAAGGTATATAGCATATTGTCATGCATGTTTTGTATAGAAAGTATCCAGATGCAAAATGACACTTGGGTATGCCAACCTTGTTATAATACTTCGTGGACTTACTGAAATCCATTTCAAATGTGTAAAGTTACTGTAAAGCTTGCTTCAGTGAGAAGGATTTTTTTCCTTATCGTAGGATTCCTTTTACTTGTAGTTCTTTAAATTGAAGTGTTTACAAGGGAGCTGGCTTTGATAGTTTCTTGAAAAGTAGTTTGGCATTATTATCATCAATGCATTTTAAAATAAGATTTAAGATATCAGTCAAGAAAAACAGCATGCTTGTTTTGGAGGGACCATGTTAGTAATTAACAGCTCTTCCCCCACACTCCTCTCTGCTACAAAGTTTCTCTGAATTGACAGTGTTTGAAAGTGATGTAACAGAAACTAACAAGCAGAAACAAAAACCTCTTATGCATCAAAAGCATCAAACAAAACCCAAACAATTCTATTAACATTTATTTAAATTTCATTCCTTTTATAAATAAACACAGAGTTTTCTGTACATGCTTTCTCTCCTTGCAGTACTAGCCATGGTTTGATTCCTTATAGAATCTTGAAGGCTTGTAAGCAGACAAAAGGTATTATCTGCTTTTGATACCTCAGATTTGAAAGTAAATCCTTGTGAAGAGAATTTGTCTTTAACCATAGAATGAGTTATGAGTAAGGATGCTGTTCTTCATCATATAATTTTTTTTCCTGAGGCCATTTCCTTCAGTTTGTCTTTTAAATATGAAAAATTCCTATAGTTTAATAGTGGCTGGGAGCTGATCTCTCATTTCATGAGGACAATATTGAATAGCCTTATTGGAAACATTGCTTTCTGGACACTATTCTTAGTGTAGTAGCTGAAAGAGACATGAGCAGCTGCTGAGTTTCATTCTGAGTGCCTGGATGGGTGCGTTGGAGTGGCATTCCCAGAGTGACAAGCAGAGGCACTGGGTGATGCCAGGAAGGAATCTTGCTTGAAAAATAGTTGACGTTAGCTCAGTGGTTTATGCTTCTGCCTCTCCTTTTTGAGAAGTCTTAGTAGCATTAGTTTTTAGATTATTCTTGCCATAACCTGCCAGCCAGATTACTGCCTCCTTCATCTCAGTGGATGTTTTTAGCTGCCTGTTCTACTTAAAACGTATAGAACAAACTTACATGAATGTTTTAGTTTAAAAAGTCTTGAAGAGCAGGAAAGGTCGAGTAGCATGCATTTTGGCACATGCTAGCACAGAATCATGCTCAGGGCTCTGAAGAGGGTTTGGGACAGAACTACTAGGACAGAATGAAGGCTGAATCATGTCCTCCTTAAGTATGTACCTCTAATCCCTTGCTAGCCTTTGGAAAATGTATGGTTTACATTTTAAAAAATATTTTTCCTTTGCCTCCATGCATCTGCCATTGCTCTTTTGTCCTCAGTAGTAATTTATTGAGTAGGAGTAATTTACTCAAAGAGCAAGAATAGAAGGAATACTATCTAGTGATGGTGTTGCCACAGGTCGCTAATGTTAGAGTGGATTCTCTTCTGACAAGTTAATAACAATAGGAATGTTGTTCATGGGCTTTTTACCTTTTTCTTTCCTCAGCGTAAACTTCCATCTCTCCTAGGTGCATCCCTCCTTTACAAAACCTCTGGTGTTACCAATGTCAGTTGAATTTTTACTTGTAGGAAAACAATGGAGGGGGGAAGCAGGACTTCTGTAGCTATGAAAAATAGAGGACGCAATACAGTAATGTAGTAATGACTAATGTCAGTGAAAGAAACCATGTCTGCTCTGTCCTGTGGAGGGATGTGGTGAGGTTTCTTGCTCGACTGCTTTTTGAAGTTACTTGCTTATTCACAGTTGCTTTGCTTCCAGGGAAGGACCTGTTACAATGCTCTCTAGTGGAGTTTTCTTCAGCCTTTTCAGTGGAATGATTCTCTAACCTTTGGACATTATTGAGTGAATTTGCTCTTTTTTTCCCCGCTTGGTCCTGTGTTTTTTATTTTGCTTAATTTATTGGAGTCAGTACACAGTTTATTTTTTGTTTTCTTAAGTTATAATTATGTTTGTCTGTGAGCTGGTCTAATGTTTGTTTTTTGTTTTTTTTTTTTGCAATGATTTTGTTTCCAGTAAGATATGTAGTTACCACTGTGAGTGGGTAATGAATGTGATGGATAGAACTGAGAGTTGCCACTCAGTAAAATGAAACATGGCAGTGACTAATCCTTCTGAATACTAATAGTGTTATGAAATAATCAAGGAATTTCCCTTCAACCTGAATTCCTGCTTTGCCCTATAATCATGCAGTGAAGAGTTTGGTGTTGTAGAGGTTTTTGATAGCAAGAATCTACTTATTTAACAATGCAACCAGAAAAGCCCCTTAGTAAGAGCTATGTGCAGGAAATGTCATCAGGAAAAGTAAAGGTAGTTTGTATACTTTTGATCAGCCAAGTCACAACCCATTTTAAATTCTTGGTAATGATTTCTGGTGTTCTGTGTGTTCTATTTGTTTTTGTTTTGTTGTTTTTCTGTAATATAAAGTATGTACACTTAAATGCATAAATGCAGAGTAACCTGAAAAATAAACTAACCTCTTAATGTATGTAACAAAAAATAGAAGTCCAAAGTGCATGAAGCATTTTAGATGCTTGCCTTTCAACATCCTGAAGAGTAGGTTGGGTTGCTAGTTTTGTTTACAGATGGGTGAAGTGAGAGACCAAGTGATTAGATAAGATTGCACATCATCTGTATTTGAGATGGAGTTAGTAATTAGGTACCTCTGACATTTAACCTTATTACCTGTGCATTAGAATAGTCTGTTTTGTAAGACAGCTTGTGGACATTGGGATTGTATTGTGGATCATATTCAATTTCAGAATACTCATTCAGTTCCCTAAATAGGATCAGAACTATTTTGGTTCAGGTGCTTGAAGATACAGAGATGCGTTGGATTTTAAATGCTTGGTTTTAGCATTTAATCCTGTTAAATGTTCCAACAAAGCAGAGACTGCATCTGTTTCATTCTTAGTGCTTTCTGTAATATCAAGGATGTGGGACTGTGTAAGAGCTGGGAATGTGTGGATTTCTGCTGGCTGGAAACATACCCCAAATCCAGCAGCCAATCCCAAAACTACATCTACTTGGGTAATAACTGAAAGATGCTCTGCTAGTTGTAGTACAATGGCTCTTGTGCCTATTGGTCCTTCCAGCTGGAGGTGCAGGTGGCTGTCCCACCTCATACACAGGCTCACCCTGCTGCTGGCACTGGTCCCCTTACTTCCTCCTGCTGCTACTTTCTTCAGTCTCTCTCAGATGCAGGCATAACCAGCTACACCTTTCCAAGCTCACTGCCACTTTTGGATGGTTTTTCTCCTTTTCCTCTCTGGACCCTATAGACTTAGTCTCTGTCTTAACAGACTGTTACTACTGAGACCAGTCCTAAATTTAGCCCTGGAGTTTTTCTTCTGGACTTTTCCTTAGTCCTAATTTGGTGATTGCAGCCTTCAGCAGATACAAGCCAAGAAAGGAAATTTTCACTGCTGATGCTAACTAGTATCTCTCATAATTTGGCAAACCCTTGCTGAACCCAGCAATGAGTATTTCTTCTGGCTGCTACCCAGCCCTAAAAGTAATTGACTGACTTTTTGGATCTTTCTGTGTCTTGACAGTGGTAACTAATAACAAAGTTGTCTGAAAACCCTGCAAGTGAATCCTGACTCAGGTCTTGCTCTAACACAAAACAGGTGGCTCCCACTGAAATGAAATCCAAATCTTACTTGCTTAGTTCCAGTGTTTTGCATTGATTAGTTGTAGATAAATGTCTTTCATTAGTGTGAAGTTTTGGAAACCAGGAGTGAAGATTGTAAATTGTATGTAAAGCCAGTGTGGCTTTTGCTTACACTAATGGGAAGGAAGATAACAAAATTAGATCAGATGCAAGTCATGTTTTTCATGAGCAACAGTCAGCAAGCCAACTTAATTGTAAGCTGCCAATAGGCACAACGTTTTCAATTTTTAATGTAGTTTGGTATGTAGTAATGTCAATCGCCTTATAAAGCACTTTAAAAATCTGTATTTCTGATAAGGAGATGAGGATGGTTTTGCTCTGAATGGACATCAGACCAAGAATACAAGAGGGTTGTTTATGCAGAGGCTTCCTTTTTGCAGATTCCTGTGTTAGGATTTGATCTCTGAATTGAGACAGCTGGGAAATATTCTGATTCCTCCCCCCTTTCCCTTCACTAACTTTATATGAGAAAGCAAACCTAATTGCTTTTCCTTTTGTATCTGTATAGCTAATTGTGAAATGTATAGCTAAATGTGTAAAATTTATCTCATCTGTCTTTATGGTATTTTGCTTAAACTTTTAAATACAGAATGAGTAGATAATTTTAATGTATCTTTATCTGAGATAAATTAATTTCTATTAGGAAAACTTATTCATTTACCAGTCTGTAATTAGGAAAACTCCACCTATTTTCTGTCCTCTGTTCTATATAATTTATGCAGTTGTGAACACCGTTAAAAACTCACTACCTTTGTCCGGGGTTGCCAGGCTGGTTCTTGGTATGTTTTACATTGTTTTGGTATGGGTGGCTGTGCTGTAGAAATAGGAAGGATCAGTTTGTGATACTTGTTTTTAATTGGCATCTGTACTCTAAACAAATACGAGATCAAATGACATGTTTTGAAAGAGTGGGCTGTGCTGGAGAAAAGCTATGATGTGCTGTGGTTTTTGGCCACAGGAACAGGGAGGTCTTCGCAAAGGAGTGTATCTGACCTTTATTTCTATTTTTCTTCAGAGGTTTCTTTCCCTTCAAACTAACTTCTATCTCTTTTGACTCCCAGTTCATCTTTTACTTCTCTTGAACCAACCCCCTATTGCACCCCCCGAGCCCCAGTTGCACAGTACTTTTGTGAGCATTCTTGTGGTCAGTAGCATATATTAGTTCAAGTTGCCCTTCCAGCTTTAAATGTCCTTCTAAAGAAGTAAAGATTAAAAAAAGAAACAAGTATTGGAGATGTACCAAGGGCCTACATTCACCTAGACACACTGTATTCTGAGTCTTGCATGCTCGAGGTGCAAAACTGTGATAGTAGAAGGTAGAAAAACCCAACCCTGCTGGAGCTTCCAGAGGAAAACCTGCTGATACTTTTCAGCCCTGCGTTGAGGGTTAGATGTTGCTTCTTGCTGCCAGTGCAGAGGGCCAGAGCTTGTCCATGAGAGCCTTTGTCCTGTGCTGAAGGTTTTGGTGCAGTGTCAGGCAAGGGTACTCCTCCTCTACCTTTTTTCCATCCCCACCTTGTCTTTGAGGTCTTCTGTCTGGTTTAATGACATTGTACCTTGGGTGTGATGGTAGTTTGTATGCTAAAATGGCTTTCACACCGCATAGATTTGAATGTTAAGTGTTACTGTGCTGTTGGCACATGACTTGTTAGCACAGATTCGTTTGCATGACTGATAGGTGACTAACAATTGCAGAGCTGTGCTTTCCAGTGTCTGCTCCTGTGTGTCTTTGCAGAACCTTTGCATTCCCTGCCTGCTCTTCCTCTTCTCCTGGAAGATGTAGCTGTTGTTTCTATTAAACAATTACTTGAAAAATATCTCCTTTCTGTGCACTGAAGCAAAGGAGTTTAAATATTACAGCAGAACTTTCATTGTGAGGTCTCTGGGAAAAGTGGAATGGTGCTTTCCTGTCTTGCATTTATAAGGCTGCAGCATTTACCCACTATACTGGACTCTTGGTTAATCAGATGTGCCAATATGCTGCTCATGAACAATTTTTTCTTGTACTCTTAAGTTAGATAACCTTGATAGCTGGCTGAACATTTAGTCACTGTGGACAGGTATTTCTGCCTGAAAACTAGGGTAGTGAGTAATGTTCATATTCTGATCCTAAGATCTGCCAATGGCATTTTTCTGTGTGCTTATGTGTTGCATCCTGGTATCTGCGTCCCCCTTGTCCGTGACAGGAAACGAAGGGAAGAAAAAATTACTAGCCAGCAAAACTTTTAATTCAGTCCATATACTGCCTTTGATAAGCTGTACTTCCCTAGCCAGGGTTATCTGAATTGCAGAATTTCAAGCTGAGGGCAGAATAGTCTAAAGCACTTTCAAACAAGCAGAGAAATTGGTATAGTTAAACCCAGTATCATTTCTGTAACAGTTACAATGTAGAAGGAAAACCTCATACATTTAATTGTAAACATGATGGGTGGTATTTCTTGCACATCATGGGCCACTGAATTCCTGACGGTGCTCGTAAAGGCTTGTGAGCCAGCAGTTATTTATGTAATTTATGGAGAAAAACTGTCAGCAAAACCACAAGCCTCAACTGAGCAGAATGAGATTTGCCTGTATGCTGTGACCTCCAGCAGGGCTTTGTGAAGTGCACCTTTTTTGACTAATGTGAAAGACCTTGTCAAGCTGTCTCTGGTAATTAGGTCTGACATAGCTAATACCTGAAATACAGGCAGGATGGTCATGTGGCCAATTCATGGCTTGTCAGAAGTGAATGTGTTTGCTTTGAGTTGCCTGTGTTGGTTTTTGGGAAGGGAGCATTGCATGAAGAGTATCTGGAAAAAATTTGTAGATGCTTTGGCCATCCTGTGCTGAAACAAAAGATTCTAGTTCTGTGACAAACATTTATGTATTTGAATATTCCTTGTTTAAGAAGTTGGTAGATACGCAAATATTGTCAAATACTACAAACAGGTTCATTGTGAATATCTGATAGTCCCAGGAACTGTATTGTCAGTCCTTTCTAGTGCTGAAGGAATTCAGGCCCAGCAGTCTTTAACTGTGTATTGTGGTTTTTTTACTAGTGACCTCCATTTTTCCTTTTTTTTTTTTATTTCTTTTCTCTTTTGTGTGTGTGGGGTGGTTTGTTTTTTCTTTTTTAATGGATTATAATGTTGGATTAAGTAACAGTGTTATGCAATGTATTAGGTGCTGCTGTTGCTTTATATAATGTGAAGGGGAGCAATTTAGGAAAAGAAAGCAATTAAAGCATAAGTGTGCAGAGATGTCCCTGTGTTGCTAGCTGAAACTGAAGATAACACGACCACACTCATTTAACTGTTGCATTAGATAAAGGAATCCTCTATCAGAGATTTTTATTGGTATTATGTCTGCACAAGAGATTCGCAATGTGCAAAAGTTGGCTTTTGAGTTCAATAAAAAGCACAATTTATTTTCTGTTCCCTTATTGCTTTCCTGTGTTCTGTACTTTTTTTTTTTTTTTCATATTAAGAGATGAAAATACCTTTAACTTGCTAATAAATCAAAGAGAGTTGCTTGAAAGCAATTCAGATGGAAATTATTCATATTATAATCAAATTCCTAAGAGAGAGACTGGGAAGGCAAGTATATGATGCAATTTTCACCTTTCCTGTAAAAGAGCTTTGAGCTGGTGTACTTCGTTGCTTTGTAGCTTTAAGACTTTCTTAATTTTGATTTTCCACTATGAAAAAAGTCTTTGTGTATTATAGTGGTAAAAAGGCTAAATGAATGTAGTCAAAAGCAGTTGTGATTGCTTTCAAGAAAATGTGGCCATTTGTTTAATTATCTTCATTATTCTTTTCTCTGCTCTTTAACTTGGTTGGTCATGTTGTCTTTTTCTATCTCAAAAGAAAAGTTGACAATTTAAGGAATGAAGGGATTGGAACAGTCTGTTTTTCTGAGTTATATATGCTTGCAGGTAGCAGGACTTGCACAAGCAAAACAACTTTGCCTATTAATGTTTTGCTTGGAGCCCCAGATGAGAATATGAAATTCCTGCAGTCGAATGAAACTTCAAATATAGAAAACACAAATCAGAAAAAGCTTGTGACTTGTATTATATGAAGTTTCCTTTTTTTTCTTTGACATTTCCAGTTTTCTCAAACTCAGGCACTGGACACAAAGAGAACTTGAATGTCTGTGACTGAAACCCCTTGGAAAGCACAAAGAATGCCAAAGAAAAGCTAGGTCTGCAGCTACCTAAAGCAACTTCAGCTGACAACCTGGCACTCTCGAACCCTGTTCTTTATGATACAAATCTGGCTGCTAGATTGCAGTGATCAGCCTGAGGTTCCTTTGGTTGGGCCTGTAGGACGCTCTTCACTGGAGAGGTGTTAATTCTGATTTCTTGAGTCACCAACCCCGTTGCTGTTGCAAATAAATAGCAGGAACAAATGTTTACATCTTCTTGTTTGGTCTGTTTGGCTGTATTACAGCATATTATTTAAGTTGCATCACAGGAATTGGTTCTGTGATTTTTATTTTCCCTTAGTGTATTGCTAACTCTTTTTTTTTCCTTTTGTTGTTTTTTTCTCTCTGGTTTCTGGGATGTTGTTGGACTTATTTTAAACCAAGTATAAATAAATTGTTATTGGAAGGGAGTGTCTTAGTGCTATGTAAATACTAGGTATAGAAATGAAAACAACAACATGAAAAATGATTAATGAGAGAATTAGTGTTATCAAAATGTTATTATTTATGCAAGCATCCTTTTTTCTTTTTTTTCCTCGAAGATGGCTGGATATCCTGGCAAAGTGCTGTAAAGGCTTCTGTTTTTGATGGTTCCATCTACCTAATCTCTATGCTATGCAGAAAATGAGCAGAATGGATAGGGTAGCATATTGCAGGATGCCTTATGAAACTTTTCCTCCCTAAAATTAGCTCTGTCCTATCAGTACTACAGAAGAGGATATCAACATCTGTAGAAGTTCTAAGTTTAACTTGGAAAATGCTGGAGGAACTTAAGATGAAGCTGTTAGCAAATTAAACTGTTTGCAGGTTTCATGGGTTCTAAGTTACTAAAATAAGCTCCTTAATTGCTAACTTTCAAAAGTTTTTGTTGACTCACTGATCTCACATGTTTGCACAGTGTGGATGTGACTCGATGAGCACGCCTTCATAGCATGATGAAGAATTTGGCAGCTGGAGGATTAAACATCTGTTTAATTGCTTGTGATCTAGGTCAGATATGAATCTGGTGATCTGGATACTAAACTCAAAGTTGTTAGCAATTATCATGTAATTCTCACTGGGTAATTTACACCTTCACTGTAAATTACAGCTTAGTAATTTTTGTCTAATGTTATGTAGAAGTGAATGTAGAGTTACAGTACCATCCCTTTTTGTTCTGTTGTCATATTAAAAGAACTTTTAAAACTATTTGAAAAGTATTGTGAAATACAGATGTAAAATGAAACAATATTATATGTGAAGAAACTATTGTCATATGAGGTTATTTTATAACCTTGGTTCATTTGACATTTGAAATGAATGAGAAACAGAGAAGTGCTGAGGATGCCACAGTCTTTATATGTAGTTGAAGCTACTGCTTCTTTAACCTTGCTGTATTGAGTCATCAAGGTTAAGATTTATGGGGGCTGTTTCTTATATTTGTTATAGTTCTGCCTCCAGGTTGCACTGTGATTATACCATTGCTTGTAAACTGATTTGTCTGAAAAAATAGATTCTTTAAGTCCTCAAAGTACTATTTTTCATAACACTGATGTCTTTTCAAAGGCTTTAATTGTGGTTTTTAAAGTATTTTTTTTCTTGAAAACTAACGAATGCTCTGTTTAACATCTAAACAGTGTGAATTCTACCCACTGTTTTTTAAAAAATAGATATTTAAATTTCAGTGGTACACTCTACTGTACAGCTTAATTACCAATGTACCTGTAGCACAAGTGGTGAGAGTAAGACTTGGCAACCTCAGTCTGTTGTTCAGTAGCAGCTTTGGCTGGCTGACAGCCGAGAGGCTCAGGTACCTTCCCGTGGGGCACAGCGTGAGTCAGGGACTTTGTCAAAATCTGTACATGCGCTGGAACACAGAACAGTCTGCTGAGTCCCATTTGACTTTGTGAATGAAGCCAGCTTTCCTAATTCAATATATTTATTTCTACTTTTAAACACAATATAGGGAGGCAAGGTATTTGAGTACTGGTGGACATATACTGCCTTTTTTAAATTGTAGTTTTTATTTTCTCAGGGCTTTTCACTAGGGTGAAATTGTTGCTCCCTGCTTCAAAATTCTTGCCTAACCACATCTGTTTTAAGCTTGGGATGCTCCAACCACGACATCCTCTGAAAGCCGGGCAGGTGGTGTGCAGCTGAGTGTGCTGAGACCTCTGTGGCGTGCACCATGGAGATACCTTTGTGATTTGGGAAGAAGGTACAGCCCAGTGCTGTGTCAAGGCTGTGGCCAGGAATGGCACTCTCAGCTGTGTGCTGTGTGCATAGGACACTGACGTGTGTTGCCTTTTTTGGCTGCTGAGCCACTATAAATTGAGTCTTTGGAGTAATCCTTTATGTATGTCTTGCTGTGGGTTCATGACTTATCTTTAAGCAACAGCAGGTTAGACTTGCTTCATGTTTGAATGCAGTTTTCCTTGCAGTACAGCTGCATCCATTTGCTCTTGCAATGGTTTCTAAAAGAACACACGTTGAGAGGCTTTTCCTCCATGTGCACTGCATGTCCTTGCCAGCCCTTTTCCCAGGGGTGCAGGATCTGCACAAGCCCAGGGATGGCCATTTGCATCTTGGTCCCATGTCTAGATGGAGTTGTATTTGCAAATGGAAGTAGCAGTGGATACAGAGGTGGTGCTGCACGTTGATCAGGGATTTCAGGTGCACCAAATGAATGTTGTATTCTGATGAAATTATGAACTTGATGTTTCTAAAACACACTCTTTCTTGGAAAATAAATCTTGTTGCTGTTGGGTATACATGTTGTGTCACAAAATAATGTCTCTGTTTTGCTGCTGTTTGTTTTTTAATTTTTTTTATAAATCTGCACAATCATCTGATGTTACTACTGGGAGTAATGGATACAAAGACTTTGAGATGCCTTTATGAAATAATTGGTTTGGGATGCTAACCAAATAATTATTTTTTTTCATGTTTTTCTACCATTTGAGAAGTGAGTTCTGTGTTTTAAATGGCTTTTTTTTTGTTTTGTTTCTACTAAATGCATTGTTGTGTTTTTCCTGATCTGCTTCTGGAAACAGTTGGTGAACTGGGTCATAGAGGTTTTCTTTCTGCTTGTAGGCCTTTCCCAAGTTTACATACTCAGCAATCACATGTGCAGGGGTTATCATCCTGGTTTGAACTTTGTTCTGGCTTTTAAATGTGTTAAATGCTCCAGGATCAACAAGACAGCAGTTAATTAAAGTATAGGTCATCAGTGTTTAGTTTGGAAGTGGAAATTGTCTCTGTGAGAGGAGGTGTATTTCATGTTGCTTCATAATGTGGAATCAGGGGAGCTGACTGGACTTTTGCATGCTGCTTTTCAGAGATACTATTCTGTTTTTATCTGAATAAGCTAGTGGAGGAAAGGGGGGGGAACACTACGTTTTGCAGTACAAGTGTAGTTCAAAATGCTGTTCAGTGCAACACTTGTGTGCAGGATCTCTACAATGCTTTATGTGAGTAATTCTCACCTCATGGGTAGGTGGTATCTTCAAGTGCCATGAAATAAAAAAGTGTCAGTTTTTTAACCCACAAATTCTCTGTTGGGCTGTGTTCTTATCATGACTGAAGTATAATGCTGTCTGTGATAGTGACATCAGGAGCTTGTTTTATGGAGTCACAATGAACCGTAACCTGTTACTAGTGGTCCATTGGACTGCAGCTGGAGGATCCCAGGCATCAGTAGGCATGCAGCTCTAGAGGTCTATTCATGGGGTGAATCCTGACCGAAAGAACCAAAACTGAACTAAAGCAGCCTTAGCTATTGAAGCTAATAATCATTAGAGCTTAATGGTTTTTTTCTGTAGCTTCTGACTGATACTGCCTGAAATTTTCCTGCCAGGATGGCCTTCATCAGTGCAGGACAATGAGAAACAATATCACCACAGTACTGTAATAAAATGTGGGTAACCCTAACTCACTGTTATACTAGTAAAAGCAAGTACAAACCTAATGTGGCTATGTTAGTGGCCTGGCCTTGGGCTGCTGAGCCTCACTGAGCTTCTTCATCTGCCTCTTGTCTCCCTGGAATAGTCTGGAAGGTGCTGCTTGTGTGACTTCTCTCCCACCCATCTGTAACAGGTTCTCTTTCGCCTACCTTCAAACTTGCTTCAGGAGAGTTTGAGAACACACAGACATGCTTTGTGAACAACCAGTGAGGCAGGCAAGGTGCCGTGTTCTGTGACTCTGGACACTGTTTCATACTCAGAAGAGCAATGGAAGGGATTGTAACAGTCTAGACCTTGTGTGACTTCTCACAAAGTTTGAAGATTGTGTACATGGATTGTTGTAAGCCATGGAAAAGTGACAGTTTAAATAGGCAGAGCAGAAGATGGTAGCCTGAGTTTGACTAATGAATGTAGAACCTAATGCTGTTTAAGAATCCAATTTATTTTGGAATGTCACAGTTGCTGTGTTAGGATGGGGGTTCTTTTCCCCAACTTCAGCAGTAATTTTAGTATAAAACCAGGACATGAGAAGAAACATTAGTAAATGAAGGAAGACATGGGCTGAAGAACTTTTAGTGTAAGAATTCTTTTTCATTGTTAACTGGGAAAAGAAAATTAGATTAATCTCAATTTTAAAGCAAATATGTTAGCCATGGGATCTTTCACACATGTTGCAGCTTTCTGTTGTGTTTATAAAGAACTTTTGTGAGGAGCAGGAGTAAAAGTGAGAAGCTATGAATTTGCACCTTGTCTTAATGTTTTTTATTTTAAACTATTTCTTTAGGGGAGCTAAGCATGCTTGGCTTTTGAATGCATCTCTCATTCATCTGAACAAAAGAATGTCTCACTAGATGATGTGACCGCTTAATTGGATGGTTACTAGGACAGTGCATTAAGTTGTTCACGGTGCTTCTGAGGACCAGCTGTGGACCACTTCTGTCTTTGCAGTCTGCCAGCGGCTCATCAACTGCAATTTGTTAGAAACTGTTCTGATTTACATCACTAGGACTAGTTTAGGAGCTCCTACATCCTAAAGAAATCAACAAATATCTGTTCCAGCTGTTATCAGCAAACACATTTACAGAACTCTTTAGGATTTCCAGTATTTTGCTGCCTTATTTCCTTACATGGTAGATCAAATGAGGCTAGCTCCTTTCTTGTACAGGCTTTCTGGTAACATGGTTTGGGGTTTTTTTTTAATGGACATTTTATAGGTGGCATAGTCCCACAACCACAAAGCAGCAGTGCAGCACAAGTGAGATATAAAACTGGAAGCCCAGACTCCTTGCTTTTGGGCTGTATCCATTTTCATGGCAAGTGAGCTGTGGATTAGTAGAAATAAGGGTTGAGCAAATGAAAGTGTACTTTATTGGCCTTGTGATAGAGCTGAACTTGACATAGTAGAGCAGCTGTGCTACTCCTGCTCTGGAATGGTGATGTATAGCTGTTGTTCCAAGTGCTCATATACTCTCTCATAAGGGTGGAGCTCTAGACACACAAAGTAAACTGTTACCAAAGCTAAAAAATGTTATTCACAGATTCTTCCAGTTCGCTGTCTGAACCAACCCAGGCGAAACAGTAGCAGAATTTCAGGAACAGGCTTTGTCAGTTGAAGAGCTGAGGCCATGACTTGTGGTGGGGTGAAGGACACTGCATTCATTCACAGGGGTTCTTGAAACAAAGGACTTTTCAAGTGAGATTGTTATCTTGTGGTAAGGAGGCCAGCTGTGAAATGATTGCAGTCTCCTGGTGGATTTTTAATTTTTTTAATTATTATTTCATTTTGGATTTGTTTTTTAAGGGAGAAAGCATAGCAGGATGTGCACCCAGAATAATTATCTGCAGAGCTGTACGTACAATGCATGTTGTGCATTTAAAACAAAGGCATGTAGATTAGTGACACTTGGAAAGGCAGGGTGGCATTAATTCCCAAATCTGTGTTCCAAATTTGTGTCCCAGATGATAGCCCTGATAGCTGTTGTGTGCTGAGAAAGACTGGGCATGGTTGTGGTTAGACAGAAGACCAAAACCCAAGGGAACACTTTTATGCTCGGTTGTTAACAGTTGCTGTTTTTCTAGCTACAGAACTTGTTCCAGTAGTTATAGCAATGTTTTCTTTTGGGGTTTATCTTCCTGAGATAAGAAAATAATACCATTATGTTAGTTGGCTAGGACTAGAAATGTGTTTTCCATTGGAAAAGTAACTTCTGATATCACATCTTTTTGATACCAAGTTAGGTACTTAAAGAAGGGGAGGGAAAATACTGCATAGTAGCTACAACCCGTGCTATCCTGTGACTTGGCTTAGCTGAGTAATCACTGCACTCACTGGCAGTCGGTCTGTCTTTTGCTCTCTTGCTTTCAGATTATGACTTTGAATGTATGGAAAGTTTGTGCCTCTTCATGTTAGCCTGAATTGTGGATTTTGTTTTTCCCTTGAGAATGGGAAGGAACAGGCTACTGAAGGAGGCAAATGGAAATGTCTAATTTAGGGACATATGTATCTTACATTGACCTGTAACTCTGCCACTCCCATATCTGTAGAAATGTGGGGTTAATTACCTAGATTAACTCTAGAGTGTTCTTCACTGGTCAATTGACACATTTCATAGTTAATTTGTGTATTTTGATAAGGAACTTTAAGTTTTACTGCTGAAGTCAACATAATATAAAAATTATTTTAAATGAAGGGGTATTACATTGGGAGAGGGACAAGTTTGTTCTTTTTCACTTGAAGTAGAGGACTTAAAATAAAAAAATCAAAATACTCTCCAACATCAGGATCAGATTCTTTTTAATGTTTTTAAGGTACTCTGTGGCAACATTAACCAGTCGTCTATATATACTTCTTGATGCTTTCAGGAACACTTATCCTGGTCTGCCTCAGTGACCATTCTTATCACTTGTGATAGCCAGAAAGCTTTTAAAAGAGGAGAAATGGGTTTATTCTACACTCCAGGTTAATTTTTATTTTAAGCTATATTTCTTAATCTAATTATTTTATCTTTAAAACTACTAAAAATAGAGAAATAGATAAATAATCTCCCTATACTAGAAAGGCTGCAGATTGTTATAGAATCCTGCAATAACTCTAGTGACCTAGTGTAGCTGTTGTAGTTCAAATACCTGAACATTTTCTTAAATGCGACTTTGCTTACATTTGATTTTCTGCTGTGCCTCTCCAGCCCCATAGTCCTACTACTGTTATACTGAGATTTATGGTTTGCAGGTTTGTGGTATATGGTCAATTTACCCTGTTAATCCTTTTTCCTGTTAGACACTTGGGAAGCTATGACTCAAAGTGATGTTGCTGTCAAAAAAAAAAAAAAAGTGTTGTGGTTTGGTTTTGTGTGGGTGGCTTTTGTTTTGTTTTAACACTGTGATATATTGAAAAAAGGTTGGGGGGGAATGACATCAAACCAGATTTAAGTACATATTTTTCCTTAACAGTCTATGATTTTTGCCTTTGCAGAGATCAGTAGTTTCTGTGTAGCAGTCTTGTCACTTACATTTCTGTTTCAAGAGACACAGACTTGGTCACTTGAGACTGAAAGTCTGTTGATTTGCCTTAAATCAGAGATTGGAGAGTATTTAAGGACTATCACTTTAGTGGGTTCAATGGATAACTGTTTAAATCTGAATATTATTTTAACACTATTTACAGAAGAGCCCTTTTCAATGAAATGTTTGCCAAACAAATTTATTTCTTGCTGATTTCTACTCTAAACACACAAACTGAGTTGAACCACATGGCAGTTGGGAGAGTTGAATGATGCTTTTAACTGGTAACATTTTCTGGTTTTGTCTTTTTTTTGTTAATTTTTCTGGGGATAGAGGACAACTTCTTAGTATTCTTTATCAGCCTGATGAAATTTAGGCCTACTCAGGCAGTTACACTCTCCAGTTGTCATATTATTTCACATAGTTGTCATTTTGTGCCTTTGTTTTTTTTTTTTTTCCAAAATTTGAGTTCTGTTTGGTGTCAGGGTTTGTTAGTTAATGTTGTCTTCCACTATATTGGTTGTTTTCTACTTGCTTCCAAGCTTGATGTATGAATAGATAATCTGATTTAAAAGTTTTGTGAGCAGCCAGGACAGTTTGTACCAGAGTGCTCAGGCTTGAGCTTTAATAAAGCCAGTACAGCTGGAGCACAGAATAGTGGGTTTTTTTCTGCATGTAATGATTCCGTGTGTATAGGTGTATGTGCTGTGCATAGCTCCCTTCCTGTGTCATAAAGATACAGTATGTTCACTGCTGAAAGCAATTCTTTCAGATTGTTATTTTATCATCCTTTGTTTGTACTGTAATAATTTGAGGCAACATTCTTGAAATCTGGGGTTCTGCGAGTATTGTACATCTAATAACCTGCCCAGGTGGCCAAGAAAGCCAACAGCATTCCTGGCTTGTATCAGAAATGGTGTGACCGCAGTACTAGGGCAGTGCTTGTCCCCCTGTAACCACTAATGATGCCACACCTTGAATATTGGGGTTCAGTTTTGGGCCCCTCATTACAACAAGGACATTGCAGTGCTGGAGTGTTTGCAGAGAAGAGCAGGGAAGCTGGTGAAGTGTCTAGAGAATGAGTTTTGTGAGGAGCTGCTCAGGGAACTGGGGTTGTTTAACCTGAAGAAGAGGAGGGTGAGAGAGGACCTCATTGCTCTCTACAACTACCTGAAAGGAGGCTGCAGCAAGGCATCAGTCTTTTCTCCCAAGTAACAAGTGATCATATAAGAGGAAATGACCTCAAGTTGTGCCATGGGAGGTTCAGGTTGCATATTGGGAAAGATTTCTTCATTGAAAGGGTTATAAAGCACTGGAATAGGTTGCCCAGGGAAGTGGTGGAGTCACTGTCTCCAGAGGTATTTAAAAGACACATAAGTGTTGTGCTTAGTGACATGTTTTTGTGGTGGACTTGGTAGTGTTATGATTAAGGTTGCACTCAATGCAATTAAAGGTATTTTTCAACCTACAAGATTCTACAACATTAGATTGTAATTCTCCAGGCAGCTTCTCATTTGAGCTGTTAGGTCAATAGAATCTGTTTTTTTTTCATTTTGTCTTGTTTCAGAGGAGGGAACCCATGGTTAGACTTATTATATGACAACATTTGTGGTCAGTCACGGGTGAGCTTTAATCTTCTGCTCTCCTTTAGTCAACTTCTTGCTCACCGAGACACTTGCAGTTTAAGCTTTGAGTGTGCTGAACCTTGACAGCTGGGAAGGCAGAGTTGTGAGTCCCTTGGCTGATGATAAACAGAGACAGTACTTGAACATAAACTGTTGTTGGTGGGTCCAGGGAAGAGAGGGAAAGCAAAAATCAATAATTCCTGTTTTATAAACTTCTCTGAAGCTTTGTAACACCCCAACCCCAGACATGATAATAGAAGCTTCACAAATCCAAACAACTTCCTCTTTGGAAATGCTGATCCACTCTTTTTTTGTCAGCTTCCATCAGTGAAACTCAAACACCGCTGAACCAAGTACCAAACTTCAGTACTTCTACCCTGCTAAATAAATGTTCCTTCTATCACCAAAGTGGTGAGAGCAGTCACAGTGCAGGAAATCCATAATGGTTTCTAAGGGAGGTAGTGAACACTTCTGTTGGATTGCTGCACGTATGCAAGAAACTGCATGATCTGCTCTTGTGAGAACGCCCTGTGCCAGAAACGCAGAGTGCATAGTAATGCAGCTGAAAGTTAAGTTATGGGGGGGGATAAATCAATGAAGCTATGTGGTCTAGTGTTTTCCCTCTGAAACTATACATTACCATGTTGAAACCAAACCAGCTTTGCTTTTCTCTCAAACCAGGTAGTAAATTCTTGTGTCAGAGCATAGAGGGTGTCAGCAATCTAAAAAAGATGCTGACTGTGTTGTATACTGTAACTCTTGTTTTTGTTTGAAAACAGAATGAAATATAAAAGTTGAATTAAGATGACTAAACAAATGGCCTTGTTTCCTGATGCTAAGTTATGTTGGAATAACTGTGTAGGATTGCAGGCTCTTTGATACTTTGTGCTTCTCACGATGATAATGGTGCTTGCTCTTGACTAATCCAGTTTTGCTCAATTGTTTAGTTTTTTGATCATTCTTTGATTTGGAAACCAGTTGCAACTGATATCCAGACAGGAAACGAATTTTGGTGGGATAAGTAAAGTTTCTGTCTTGGCATATACCCTATACGTAGTTGAATATTTATTTAAAATTTTCTAGCAAGCTGTGCTATTGCTTATTGATGGCAGGAGCAATAATTTTATTCTTCTGTCCAGGCAAATAAATGGCAATAATCAGAGAAACTGGCAGGTGAAGTGATGCTGGAGCATCAGGGCTTCCTCTAGCAACAGTGAGGACAGTGAAAGGAGAGGGTAGGGCTAATCCTTTACTTTCACGTTTACTATGTTTCAGTGGTTTCTGTGGTTTTTAGATATTTTAAAGAATCCTGTATTCAGTATACAGATGTTGTAATAGTCTATGATAGATGTATATCATTTTGGTCTGACCTAATTAGAAGCTTCAGTTTTAACATGGTTTATTCATAGATTCATAGATACTAGGGGTTGGAAGGGACCTAGAAGATCATCTAGTCCAACTCCCCTGCCTGAGCATATATATTTTATATTTTAGTTTATATTTAGGTGGATACAGCTCATCTGTGAACTAGGAGAAAATTCCTTTTGACACTACTATTGTTGTGAAAACCCCATTTCACAGTTTTGGAAAAGTATCTAATAAAACTTTGTATTTGATTATCTAGTTTAGCTACCTACTGCTGTGATGTCTGGTGCTTTTTATGGAAACAACATATATACGATGTAAGTACAGGCTGTCTTCTGCACCACAGCTGCTGTAAGCTGTTTACTTGAATTCACTTCTGTGTCTAGCTACAGAAGTACTCCTTCTCTGGAGTACATTCAGGACCTGCCTGGATGTGTTCCTGGGTGACTTGGTCTAGGTGATCCTGTTCAGGCAGGGGGGTTGGACTAGATGATCTTCTAGATCCCTTTCAACCTCTAGCATTCTGTGATCCTGTGAATCCTGTTGCATTTGGGAAAGTAAAGCTGTACTATCTAAGGTCTTTCTCAGGCTACTGGAACAATTTAGCTTAATTTCCATGACTCATGAGCAGAGGGACTGGTGAAAATACAACTTGATTTTCTGAACCTTTTATGGTCTTACCGATGACAAAGTATTTGGTAGACATTTCACATAACATTGTAATTATATATGTGCAGGTGTGCGGAGTGCATGTTTGGACGTGCTTCATTGTGGAGAAAGCACAGTATCTTGCAAGTTTGATCTCCTTTGTGGGGAGATGTCCACATATATGGATCTATTCCTGAGAGACCTGGTCTAGATGATCCTGCTCAGGCAGGGGGGCTGGACTAGATGATCTTCTAGGTCCCTTCCAGCCCCTAATTTCTGTGATTCTGTGATATGTAAATGTTAAGACAGGCAGTATATTCCATACAAGTGACAATGTTTGGAGGTATCTGCCATTATGAAGAGAGAATATTGTAAATTACACTTTTTTTTCCCCCAAAAGGTTTTCTTGTTTAATGTTGACATTTCTGCAGGCTTGATAAAATATTTCACACTATCAGTGGAACAGCAAGTTCTTTTAAAGAAGATAAAAATACTTTCTCTAGTATTCATTCATTAGGGAGATGACTACCAGCTCTTGTTGTGTTTTGGCTGCCCACTACCCATTATGGAGTTGTCTTCTGACTTCTTGTGAAAAGCACCAACACTTGCATTGTTTTCAGATGATGATGACTGAATCTAAGCAGGCAGAGCTCTGCCTGGTGAAAGGCCTTTATTGAGTGAAATGCTGTTCAGGATTCATTTAGTTACACTAGGTTTGTTGGTTGGTTTGGTTTTTTTTCCCCTCTTTTGAGTGCTGTTATGCAGGAAAAAAAGATCTTACTGAAGCCATTTATTGGATGGGAATCCTTCTGAGATTGTGTTCATGCTTAATGGCAGTAGATGGTGGCACCTGAAAAACCTGCATGCTGACATGTTTTCTATGACCTTCCCATCTCAAGCTGAGTTGGGCCTCTCTTCCAACTTTCTCAACTACATCAAGTTTTGGTCACAGGTGTGCTTTCTGAGATGACAGACTGAAAATAAAGTCAGTCCTGTATCTTGGAAGGGGGAAATCTGTGTGCCCTGGAGATGGGTCAGGTCCTCCTGCTGCATTCTTGTTACGTTACCTGACTGTCTTAAGTGAATTTTCATGACTGAATAAATTATATGGACATGTTGTGTTAGTTATTTGGATTTTGAAAAGTGCTTTGAATTCACATAATATTTTAAGAAGAGCTGTGATGGGTTAATGCTTTATTGTCCATATTCAGAGTATAGGTTTGATTATGTGGGGTTGCCCTCCCAACCACAAAATTCATGTTTACCACTTCTAGAATATAATGGCAAAACCAACTTTCTGCCTAATAGTTAGTCTTTTCTTTTGCGATCAAAATAGTATTTCAGCACAATATATTTCATTTTATGTAAACATTATAGTTATTGTCTGGGACAGAAATCAGTACTTTAGAATGAAGACATTCAGAATGGTAATGTTGGAGAAGTATCTGTACAATAAGCACATTTTTTCCTATAGCTGCTATATTTCTTACAGAGCTCCTCAGCTGAGGAGAATACTTTGTTACCTAGCACAACTTTGCATCCTTAGCTGTGTGTTCTTATGATTTACTTGCTACAAAGAGGAAATGCAGGAGGGCCTTCAAATCTGTGGTGTTTGACAAGAATTTGAACAATACATCTGGAAACTTACATTCCATCTAGTGATCAGAGTTATCTCATAAATGACTGAAGTCAATTTTAAATTTCTTCTAAAAAAAGTCACTACTAGAAGTGTCATCTCACCTTCTGATTTCATACATCTTTGCATTAATAACAGTAAAATCCTGGTCTCTGAAAAGGGATGCTTTCATTTCCTGTTTTCTAGTTCAGTCACTTGTTGAAGACATTTGTCTAGGTGTGTGCTACTTACAGAACTAAAGGTACCACAGAAATTTCACCAGTGAAAGACTTCAATGGCACAACTGTTCTGGTGTTGTGTACTCAAACTGTTGCTTCTGGACTGCTGCAGAGTCTTCTTTTGGGAACATTATATAAGTGTTGGTGTCCTTCTCTCTGCCATTTAGTGCACCATTATATAGGGAAACCTTTGCAGCAAATCCTGAACTGATAGTTTTTATCTTTTGGAACCACGTGAATTTTTTTGAAGCTCTCAGAGTTTTCTGCATAGCACATTTGTTTTTCTTGATCCTTGCTTTATAATCTATTACTACTTTTAGTTTGTTTTGTTGTCAGAGACATGGAGGTTTTAAGGATCAAGAAAACAGCTATGATTCCTTGAAAGACAACTTATCTTTGTGGTACTCCATAGTAACTTCCATTACTGTTGCCTGACCCTTCATCTGACTCTGTAGGATACAGGTCTAATGTCAGAGTAGTTACAGGACTGTTTCTTCACTCCTGAAGCAGTGGCAATGAGTTTATTGGCGGGGTGAAGAACCAGGGATGCAGCTTGTCTTTTGCTTTCATGAATTGTAATTTATGCTGTGTTCCTGAAGAGCAGAACTGAAAGATACGGGCACCTGAGTTGGCAGAGCAATGCTCCTTTTTGCCAGAGCTGTTGGAGATGTTCTCTACTTTTGTCTAATGCCTGTGATGCAAAGAGAGAATGCCTTTGGCAGGGTGGAGTAGGGCTGGCTTGCTCCTTTCAAAGACCCAGCTGAAAATTCCAACAGCCAGAGCACGAGAAGGTGTGGTGCAGCTGGCAGACAGTATCAGCAGGATTTGGCAGTTTGCCCATGCTCTCATAAGATGCTGCTTTGTGGTATTTCATGTATGATAATTAGCATGTTAATTCGTTGTGTCTTGATGTGGGGGAGTGTGGAGTTTGTACCCTTGTAACTATAGAAAAAGGAGGGATCAGTTAAGTCTGTTTTCACTAGTAAAAGTTGTAGGATTAGAGAAGGTGGGTAAAATAATTCATGTTTTTATACGTCATACTTTCTATAAGAGAAAAGAGTGGTTGGAGATTATGGCATCTAAACTGTTTTGCATATCTCTGCTAAAATCTGAAAGTTTATTGTCTTGCTTGTTTTGATCCATGGGGAGAATAGTGGCATTTAGATTATGGGATTATGCATTTCAAATAAGAAAATTAATAAAATGTGACAGAAGTAACTTTATGAAACAGAAATCTTGCAAAAACTAAGTGATTCTCTCGAAGGGGAGAGGGTTATGCTATCTCTCTTGTGCCATTTAAATGTGGCTTGTGTGGTGAAAAGAGACTGGACTGCAAGAAGCAACTGATCCATTTGAGCCTTGCTTAGAGTTTTAACTGCAGGGCTCGAGCAAACAATTTGAGCTTCACTTACAGGTTTAATAATACACCACTAAAGCAGGTTTTCATGGATACAATGGACAAATGGACTATTAAAACTTAAAAGCAAGAATACACCATAACTACCTAAGAAGTGCTACATATTATATGTGTGTTAGTTAATCACCTGTGGTTACAGATTTACAGTGTGCTAAATATTTGCTTACCTCTCCAGTTAAGGGCTCTCAGTCCCTGAAAAATGACCTTGGCTGGTGTCCCAACCAAGGGAGAAGGGTCTCCTTGGAGTTGTGGTGTAGCCTCACAAATCCTAGCCCACACTTTAGGGTTTTTATCCCCTGATTTACATGACTGTGGCAAGACTATGAGTAGATTATACCATCTGAATACATAAGGTTGTCAGCTGAAACCAACACTGAAACTCTCCAGGTTGTCTTTATCTTACTTGCCTAGGCAACTGAATAGTGGGTTGGACTGAGGCTCAGGGCTTATTATTTGTTAAGGGATTTCAAGGCTCAGTTTGGGTTTCGGTTCTTGGATTGATTCAGCACTGCCCTGTTTGGTCTGGGGCTTACAGACAGTTTGGGGCAAGCTATCTACACAGCTCTCCAGGGGTTGTCCCTGCAGAGTTATGGCCTCAAACTGATCCAAGGCTGGGTCGCTTTTACTACTTCCCATGAGTCACTTGCTGCACTAGATATTATCAAAGCCTGATTATGAATGATGTGCCAAGTGATCCATACAGCTTGTTTCTTATTTTTTAAAGGCATGGGATGTTCAAAATATGCTTACATTGTGTTGTGCTCTAGGGAGGCAAGTGGACCTACTTGATAATTCAGTAGCTAGTTGATTTTTTTTGTTGTTGTTTTTATGTGATTTTTAATCTACCTGAATTTGGTAGACTTTCAGAAACTTGTGATTTGCTCTAGGTAACATGACATTGACAAATGGGACTGCAGAGACCTTTTAATCTTTGAACTTGACTCCCCTTCTGGTTTTAGGGGGGAGTGAATAACTTTGTATTTTATCTTTATTGTAATTTTCTGCTGTATTGATGATTAATTTAATATACATATTGGATAAAAATAAGTAGTAAAAAGTTTATTAGTGTTTACTTGGTTTTAGAGAATTGGAATGTGTTACTACTGTTAAGAACCTGTGACATGGCTTGCATTGGCTAAGTTGACAAGTAAACCTCATTTATCCACCTTATAAAGGCAATAACTAAATCCTGTTGATGTTCTTGGTGCTGTTGGATATATTGGATTCAGTGTTCACCTCACTAAAGGGCACATAAAAGAAACATGAAATTGCTTTTTTAAGTGTGGAGATGGTGCATTTTTGTACAAAACATCATAGAAGGCATGCTATGAGGAATTAGAAGTCTAGTGTTAATGTAGTGATGTAGCTTGAAGACGTGTTTGGTTGTGAAATCTAAGTGTTAACTGATTAGCTTTTTGAGGAGAATGTTGTTGAACAGGACCAGAGCAATTTTTCTTCACTATGAGGGTAGAAATGCACTGGAACAGGTTGCCCAGGGAAGTTGTGGTTGTTCCCTCCCTGAATCTGTTCAAGACTGGGTTGGGTGGGGATTTGAGCAACCTGACCTAGGGGAGGTGTCCCTGATTGTGACAGGGGATTGGAGCTAGATGATCTTTAAGATCCCTGTGAACTCAAACCCTTCTAGGAATTTTAGCCCATGTTAAGTAAAGCTGCTAGAAATCTGTCATTCCTGAAGTCTATCTGTTATTGTCAGTGAGACTTGTAGTTAGGAATGAGGAATGGTGATGTAGTTCCTGTCCTTAAAAAATCATGAAACAGTAAATTGAAGCCAGATGTAGAAATCTGCATTTTGCTATATAAAAATGTTACCACTAATACAAAAGGCTGTTTACAAGCAGTTAATTCTCCTGCTGTGCAGGCTTAGGAAGCAACATGGTCTAGCTTTCTGCAAGAGATTTAGTTTAGGTGGCTAACACTTAAGTTATTTAGTACTGGTCAGAAGTAATTGGAATCTGGTGCTGTCAGTGAGGACTGGCCACCGCCTAGCAACTAATGGTGTTGTGTTGACTTAACTCAGATAAGGAACAAAAATGTTTTCCTCCAAATTCAAATAGAAAAATACAGAGGTATTTCTGTGGGGCATCAAAAGTGCATCTGGTGCAGGACAAGCTGACAGGAGTGCTTGTTGCTCAAGTGTTTCAGGACAAAGTGGGGGAGCTGCCAGCTACTCCTTTCTTCTGGTGTGTTTTTAAGTACAAGCGCAAAGAAAATACAGTGTACTGATATGAATATTAAAAAAGAGAGAAAATTAAGAAAGTAAGTAGTCTTTGAAATACTCTGCCTTATGAATTCACCAGGATTACATTTTATTCAGGAAAGATTGTTAGTGCTTGGTTGATATTTAAATGCTCTGCTCTTGAATGCCTTGTCCTCCCTTTCAATTATGTCTGTTGCTTGTTTCCCATATATTTCTATTTGGTGTTTCTCTGTAGAATGTGGAGACCAAAGGGAATAAAATAATTTCTGGCTCCCTAAATTCTCACTGTCTTTTTTTTTTCAGTAGGCTATAGCATTATTTGGGATAGTCAGCGTGACTGGCTGTGCTGCTTGATACATACCATACTAATGCATGTATCTGGAGCATGTACATGTTTACAGTGTTATATAGCACATAGTGGCCTTGTAAACTCTAATGCTGATGTAGAACAATACTGCAATGTATCTGTCAGTGTCCAACCAAATAACTTTGCTGTAATAAAGGTCTTCTGACACAGGGTGGAAGAAATCCAATTTATGGATTTTCTAACTTAAGCAACCATGTTCAGCATTTAAATTGTAATACAATAGTAAGTGACTGTAGTACCTATGATGATATCAGCATCTAGTTTGCCTTTATAGAGTTTTAGGTGTTCACATAATTATAAGTATTTCTGTGTATATGTACTGTAGGACATACGGAATTTATCAGGGAAAAGGCTGGAGCAGTTTCATGCTGTTTGCCCCACGGTGGAAGGTTTGACTGCAGATGGTCTCGGGTGTCTCCCTCTGGCTATGTTTTGTCATGCAGTGAGATAATGCAACATGGGGCTGTGTTATCTTTTTGAGTCTAGCCACCATCTTAGTAGTTGTGCTTTAGCAAAAGGAGTTCATTGTTCTTTCTCTGACCTTTTGAGAAAGTTTTTCTTCATCTCTACTTGATATCCATAGAATGTTTAGGGCTGGAAGGGACCTCCAAAGGTCATCTAGTCCAGCCCCCCTTCAGTGAGCAGGGACACCCTTAACTAGACCAGGCTGCTCAGAGCCTTGTCCAACCTCACCTTTAATATCTCCAGGAACGGTGCCTCAACCACCTCCCTGGGAAGCCTATTCCACTGCTCTACCACCCTCAAGGTAAAGAACTTCTTCCTGATATCCAGTCTAAATCTACTCTTCTCTAATTTAAACCCATTACCCCTCATCCTTTCACTAGAGGCCCTTGTAAACAGACCCTCTCCAGCCTTCCTGTAGGCCCCCTTCAGGTACTGGAAGGTGGCTTATAAGATCGTCCCGGAGCCTTCTCTTCTCTAGGCTGAACAACCCCAGCTCCTTCAGCTTGTCCTCATAAGGGAGGTATTTCAGCCCTCTGATTATCTTTGCTGCCCTCCTCTGGACCTGCTCCATCAGGTCCATGTCATTCCTGTGTTGAGGGCTCCAGAACTGGATACAGTACTCCAGGTGAGGTCTCACCAGAGCAGAGTAGAGGGGCAGAATCACTTCTCTTGCTCTACTGGCCACACTTCTCTTGATGTAGTCCAGGATGCCATTGGCCTTCTTGACCGCAATTGCACACTGCTGGCTCATGTCCAGCTTCTCATCCACCAACACCCCCAAGTTCGTTTCTGCAGAGCTGCTTTCCAGCACCTCATCTCTCAGCCTGTATTGATAGTGAGGGTTGTTCTGATCCAGGTGCAGGACCCTGCACTTAGTCTTGTTGAAGCTCATGAGGTTCACCTGGGCCCACCTCGGCCCACCTCTCCAGCCTATTCAGGTCCCTCTGGATGACATCCCATCCCTCCAGCCTTTCAACAGCACTCCTCAGCTTGGTGTCATCTGTGAACTTGCTGATGGTGCTCTCAATCCCATTGTAAATATCATTAATGAAGATATTAAACAATATAGGTCCCAGTACAGACCCCTGAGGGATGCCACTTGTCACTGTTTTCCATCTGGACATCGAGCCTTTGACCACCACCCTCTGGATGTGACAATCCAACCAATTCCTTATCAGTCATTCCGTACAGTCCACCCATCAAATCCATATTTGTCCAACCTGTTGAGCCTTGATTTGACCTGCCCTTGATGGAGCCATGTTGGCTGTCCTTCATCAGCCCACTGCCTTCTATTTGTCTCTTTAGACCCTCTAGGAGAATCTGCTCCATGATCTTCCCAGGCACAGAGGTGAGGCTGACAGGTCAATAGTTGTCAGGGTCCTCCTTTCTACCCTTTTTAGAAACGGGTGTAACATGTCCCTTCTTCCAGTCCCCAGGGACTTCCCCTGACTGCCAAGACTGTTCAAATATCATGGCAAGTGGCATGGTGACTACATCAGCCAATTCTTTCAGGACTCTGGGATGAATCTCATCAGGTCCCATGGACTTATGTATGTTTAGGTTCC